>WNWK01057786.1:0-10638 GCA_009830355.1 Cherax destructor
GTGGACTGGGGTGAAGAAGAGAGGTATCAATATGACAGTTTTCTTAACACTATACAGGCTGCCCAAAGAACATTTATCCCGTATAAAGAAATTAGATCAAGTAGAAATGACCCAAAATGGATGAATAATAGGCTCAAATATCTTTTAGGGCAGAAGAAAGGAATTTATAGGCGCATAAAAAGAGGATATAGGAAAGTATTGGTTTGGAAATAGGGTAGTTGATGAGTGGAACAGTCTGCCTAGTAGGGTTATTGAAGCTAGGACCTTGGGTAGTTTCAAATTTAGGTTGGATAAATTCATGAGTGAGAGGGGTTGGATTTGAGTGGGACTCGCGCATGAGTGGGTAGAATTGTCAAACCTTATTTCTTGGGTAGCATTGAAAATTGGGTTGAGCAAATATTCTGTTAGTGGGACGGATTGTGAAGGACCTGCCTAGTATGGGCCAACAGGCCTGCTGCAGTGTTCCTCCTTTCTTATGTTCTTATGTTCTTAAAGGAGAATCGTGAAGAACAGGAGGAGTGTGAGGTTGTCAGGCCCTCAATCTTGAGACGATGTTGTCAGTCCATCAATCTTGAATAGAATAACAGCATATGAGCAGAGGAAGCTTATGTACTGTAGACAGGAGAGGTGCAGCAGTTGTAGGAGGTGTCACATTTAAGAACATAAGAACATAAAAAAGGAGGAACACTGCAGCAGGCCTGTTGGCCCATACTAGGCAGGTCCTTCACAATCCGTCCCACTAACAGAATATTTGCTCAACCTAATTTTCAATGCTACCCAAGAAATAAGCTTTGACAATTCTACCCACTCATGCGAGTCCCACTCAAATCCAACCCTCTCACTCATGAATTTATCCAACCTAAATTTGAAACTACTCAAGGTCCTAGCTTCAATAACCCTACTAGGCAGACTGTTCCACTCATCAACTACCCTATTTCCAAACCAATACTTTCCTATATCCTTTCTAAATCTAAACTTATCTAACTTGAATCCATTATTGCGGGTTCTCTCTTGGAGAGATATCCTCAAGACCTTATATATATCCCCTTTGTTAATACCCATTTTCCACTTGTATACCTCGATCATGTCTCCCCTCATTCTACGTCTTACAAGTGAATGTAATTTTAGGGTCTTCAATCTTTCTTCGTAAGGAAGATTTATAATGCTATGTATTAATTTAGTCATTCTACGCTGAATGTTTTCTAACGAATTTATGTCCATTCTGTAATATGGAGACCAGAACTGAGCTGCGTAATCTAGGTGAGGCCTTACTAATGATGTATAAAGCTGTAATATAACCTCTGGACTTCTGTTGCTAACACTTCTTGATATAAATCCCAGTAATCTATTTGCCTTATTACGTACGCTTAGGCATTGCTGTCTTGGTTTAAGGTTGCTGCTTACCATCACCCCCAAGTCCTTCTCGCAATCTGTATGGCTAAGTTCTACGTTATTTAACTTATAAGTGCTTGGGTTATGGACACTCCCGAGCTTCAGAACCTTGCATTTATCTACATTGAACTGCATCTGCCACTTTTCTGACCACGAATTAAGTTTGTCTAAATCTTCCTGAAGTTCTATGACATCTATGTTTGAATCAATTATTCTACCTATCTTCGTGTCGTCGGCGAATTTGCTCATATCACTAGTACAAGTGGATGATGGGCATAAACAAAGGAGATATTAATAAAATACTGAGGATATCGAACCAAGTAAGAACGAGAAATAACGGATTTAAATTGGATAAATTTAGATTTAGAAAGGACATAGGCAAGTACTGGTTTTCGAACAGAGTTGTAGATGCGTGGAACAATCTTCCGAGTAGGGTGATAGAGGCTAGGACCTTGGGTGGCTTTAAAAAGAGATTGGACAAATATATGAGTGGGAGGGGCTGGGTTTGATTAGTGTCGTGAGTACAGGAGTAAATTCTTAGGTAGTGGTGGTTTTGATAAGGACCTGCCTTGTATGGGCCAGTAGGCCTTCTGCAGTGTTCCTCCATTCTTATGTTCTTATGTTCTTATGTAATTCCCTCATCAAGGTCATTGATATATATTATAAATAACAATGGGCCTAAGACTGATCCCTGTGGAACACCACTTGTTACAAGTCCCCATTCGTATTTAACCCCATTTATGCACACTCTCTGCTTCCTATTGGTGAGCCATGACTCGATCCATGACAGCACTTTTCCCCCAATGCCATGAGCTGCCACTTTCTTTAATAGTCTCTGGTGCGGTACTCTATCAAAAGCCTTACTAAAGTCTAAATAAACAATATCGAATTCTTTATCGTGATCAACAGCCTCAAAAGCTTTACTGAAGAAGGTTAATAAATTAGATAGGCAGGAACGGCCCCTCGTGAATCCATGCTGGGTATCATTAATCAAATTATGGTTATCTAGATGGCTTTTAATAATATCAGCTATAATTGACTCTAGTAATTTGCCTACAATTGAGGTCAGGCTTATTGGGCGGTAGTTTGACGGTAGTGACTTGTCCCCTGCTTTAAAAATAGGAATTACATTAGCCATCTTCCACATATCAGACACTACACCTGTTTGAAGAGATAAATTAAAAATGTTAGATATTGGTTCACAGAGTTCCATTTGCATTCCTTAAGAATCCTTGCAAAAAGCTCATCAGGACCCGGCGATTTATTTTGTTTCAGTCGGTCCAGCTGTTTCATAATCATTTCGCTAGTGACTGTGATATTACATAATTTATCTTCTTCTGGGCCTCTGTAAAAATTAATTACTGGGATATTATTAATGTCTTCCTGTGTGAAAACCGAGAGAAAATAATTATTAAAAATAGAGCACATATCATTCTCCTTGTCAGTAAGATGCCCAAAGTTATTTTTAAGGGGACCTATCTTATCCTAACTTTTGTTCTATAAACCTGGAAAAAACTTTTGGGTTAGTTTTTGAATCCTAGCAACTTTAATTTCATAGTCCCGTTTAGCTTTTCTTATTCCCTTTTTAACGTCCCTCTTAATGTCAGTATACTGATTTATAAGATGACCCTCACCTCTTTTATGCGCCTATAAATTCCTTTCTTCTGCCCTAAAAGATATTTGAGCCTATTATTCATCCATTTTGGGTCATTTCTACTTGATCTAATTTCTTTATACGGTATAAATGTTCTTTGGGCAGCCTGTATAGTGTTAAGAAAACTGTCATATTGATACCTCTCTTCTTCACCCCAGTCCACAGTTGATAAGTGTTCTCTAAGTCCATTATAATCTGCTAAGCGAAAATCTGGGACCATTACTGAATTATCCCTACTATCATACATCCATTCAATGCTAAAGGTAATTGACTTGTGGTCGCTTGAGCCGAGTTCCTCTGTAATTTCTAAATTATTAACAAGGGTTTCCTTGCTTGCCAGAACCAAGTCAAGTAGGTTATTTCCCCTTGTAGGTTCTGTTACAAACTGCTTCAAAAAGCAATCCTGAACTACTTCTAAAAAGTCGTTAGATTCTAAATTCCCTGTCATGAAATTCCAATCAATCTGACTAAAGTTAAAGTCCCCTAGAATTACTACGTTATCGTGTCTTGTGGCCTTAACAATTTCCTCCCAAAGTAGTCTCCCTTGTTCCCTATCTAAGTTTGGAGGACAGTAAATCACGCCTAAAATCAATTTTTCACACCCCTCTGAAAATTCTATCCAGACAGACTCTGTATGTGTTAATTCAGACTTTATACCCGTTTTTATGCAACAATTTAAATGATCACGGACATAGAGTGCCACCCCACCCCCTTTCCCGATACTTCTGTCTACTTGGAACAATTTAAAACCCTGAATGTGACATTCGGCAGGCAAGTCCCGATTTTTCATATTAAACCATGTCTCAGTTATTGCAAAAACATCAATATTACCCGTACTTGCAACTAATCTCAACTCGTCCATCTTATTCCTAGCACTACGACTATTGGTGTAATATATAAATAGAGACCCTCCTTTCTCTTTACCCTTCCTGCTCATCTCTGATTTTCCACTATACCTATTACTGTCCTTGTCATCTAGTGTCACTAGCTTTCCACTATCCACCTTATTCTGCCTATTACTAGTTCTCCTACAACTTATAATATTACTACACTGGGACTTCTCTGTTTTCCCCCCAAAACCCATACATAAGAACATAAGAACATAAGAACATAAGAAAGGAGGAACACTGCAGCAGGCCTGTTGGCCCATACTAGGCAGGTCCTTCACAATCCATCCCACTAACAGAATATTTGCTCAACCCAATTTTCAAAGCTACCCAAGAAATAAGCTTTGACAATTCTACCCACTCATGCGCGAGTCCCACTCAAATCCAACCCCTCTCACTCATGAATTTATCCAACCTAAATTTGAAACTACCCAAGGTCCTAGCTTCAATAACCCTACTAGGCAGACTGTTCCACTCATCAACTACCCTATTTCCAAACCAATACTTTCCTATATCCTTTCTAAATCTAAACTTATCTAACTTGAATCCATTATTGCGGGTTCTCTCTTGGAAGATATCCTCAAGACCTTATTTATATCCCCTTTGTTAATACCCATTTTCCACTTGTATACCTCGATCATGTCTCCCCTCATTCTACGTCTCACAAGTGAATGTAATTTTAGGGTCTTCAATCTTTCTTCGTAAGGAAAATTTCTAATGCTATGTATTAATTTAGTCATTCTACGCTGAATGTTTTCTAACGAATTTATGTCCATTCTGTAATATGGAGACCAGAACTGAGCTGCGTAATCTAGGTGAGGCCTTACTAATGATGTATAAAGCTGTAATATAACCTCTGGACTTCTGTTGCTAAAACTTCTTGATATAAATCCCAGTAATCTATTTGCCTTATTACGTACGCTTAGGCATTGCTGTCTTGGTTTAAGGTTGCTGCTTACCATCACCCCCAAGTCCTTCTCGCAATCTGTATGGCTAAGTTCTACGTTATTTAACTTATAAGTGCTTGGGTTATGGACACTCCCGAGCTTCAGAACCTTGCATTTATCTACATTGAACTGCATCTGCCACTTTTCTGACCACGAATTAAGTTTGTCTAAATCTTCCTGAAGTTCTATGACATCTATGTTTGAATCAATTATCCTACCTATCTTCGTGTCGTCGGCGAATTTGCTCATATCACTAGTAATTCCCTCATCAAGGTCATTGATATATATTATAAATAACAATGGGCCTAAGACTGATCCTGTGGAACACCACTTGTTACAAGTCCCCATTCAGGTTAACCCCATTTATGCACACTCTCTGCTTCCTATTGGTGAGCCATGACTCGATCCATGACAGCACTTTTCCCCCAATGCCATGAGCTGCCACTTTCTTTAACAGTCTCTGGTGCGGTACTCTATCAAAAGCCTTACTAAAGTCTAAATAAACAATATCGAATTCTTTATCGTGATCAACAGCCTCAAAAGCTTTACTGAAGAAGGTTAATAAATTAGATAGGCAGGAACGGCCCCTCGTGAATCCATGCTGGGTATCATTAATCAAATTATGGTTATCTAGATGGCTTCTAATAATATCAGCTATAATTGACTCTAGTAATTTGCCTACAATTGAGGTCAGGCTTATTGGGCGTAGTTTGAGGTAGTGACTTGTCCCCTGCTTTAAAAATAGGAATTACATTAGCCATCTTCCACATATCAGACACTACACCTGTTTGAAGAGATAAATTAAAAATGTTAGATATTGGTTCACAGAGTTCCATTTTTCATTCCTTAAGAACCCTTGCAAAAAGCTCATCAGGACCCGGCGATTTATTTTGTTTCAGTCGGTCCAGCTGTTTCATAATCATTTCGCTAGTGACTGTGATATTACATAATTTATCTTCTTCTGGGCCTCTGTAAAAATTAATTACTGGGATATTATTAATGTCTTCCTGTGTGAAAACCGAGAGAAAATAATTATTAAAAATAGAGCACATATCATTCTCCTTGTCAGTAAGATGCCCAAAGTTATTTTTAAGGGGACCTATCTTATCCTAACTTTTGTTCTATAAACCTGGAAAAAACTTTTGGGTTAGTTTTGAATCCTAGCAACTTTAATTTCATAGTCCGTTTAGATTTTCTTATTCCCTTTTTAACGTCCCTCTTAATGTCAGTATACTGATTTATAAGATGACCCTCACCTCTTTTATGCGCCTATAAATTCCTTTCTTCTGCCCTAAAAGATATTTGAGCCTATTATTCATCCATTTTGGGTCATTTCTACTTGATCTAATTTCTTTATACGGGATAAATGTTCTTTGGGCAGCCTGTATAGTGTTAAGAAAACTGTCATATTGATACCTCTCTTCTTCACCCCAGTCCACAGTTGACTCGATCCATGACAGCACTTTTCCCCCAATGCCATGAGCTGCCACTTTCTTTAACAGTCTCTGGTGCGGTACTCTATCAAAAGCCTTACTAAAGTCTAAATAAACAATATCGAATTCTTTATCGTGATCAACAGCCTCAAAGCTTTACTGAAGAAGGTTAATAAATTAGATAGGCAGGAACGGCCCTCGTGAATCCATGCTGGGTATCATTAATCAAATTATGGTTATCTAGATGGCTTCTAATAATATCAGCTATAATTGACTCTAGTAATTTGCCTACAATTGAGGTCAGGCTTATTGGGCGGTAGTTTGAGGTAGTGACTTGTCCCCTGCTTTAAAAATAGGAATTACATTAGCCATCTTCCACATATCAGACACTACACCTGTTTGAAGAGATAAATTAAAAATGTTAGATATTGGTTCACAGAGTTCCATTTTGCATTCCTTAAGAACCCTTGCAAAAAGCTCATCAGGACCCGGCGATTTATTTTGTTTCAGTCGGTCCAGCTGTTTCATAATCATTTCGCTAGTGACTGTGATATTACATAATTTATCTTCTTCTGGGCCTCTGTAAAAATTAATTACTGGGATATTATTAATGTCTTCCTGTGTGAAAACCGAGAAAATAATTATTAAAAATAGAGCACATATCATTCTCCTTGTCAGTAAGATGCCCAAAGTTATTTTTAAGGGGACCTATCTTATCCCTAACTTTTGTTCTATAAACCTGGAAAAAACTTTTGGGTTAGTTTTGAATCCTAGCAACTTTAATTTCATAGTCCCGTTTAGCTTTTCTTATTCCCTTTTTAACGTCCCTCTTAATGTCAGTATACTGATATATAAGATGACCCTCACCTCTTTTATGCGCCTATAAATTCCTTTCTTCTGCCTAAAGATATTTGAGAATATTATTCATCCATTTTGGGTCATTTCTACTTGATCTAATTTCTTTATACGGGATAAATGTTCTTTGGGCAGCCTGTATAGTGTTAAGAAAACTGTCATATTGATACCTCTCTTCTTCACCCCAGTCCACAGTTGATAAGTGTTCTCTAAGTCCATTATAATCTGCTAAGCGAAAATCTGGGACCATTACTGAATTATCCTACTATCATACATCCATTCAATGCTAAAGTAATTGACTTGTGGTCCTTGGCCGAGTTCCTCTGTAATTTCTAAATTATTAACAAGGGTTTTCCTTGCTTGCAGAACCAAGTAAAAGTGGTTATTTCCCCTTGTAGGTTCTGTTACAAACTGCTTCAAAAAGCAATCCTGAACTACTTCTAAAAGTCGTTAGATTCTAAATTCCCTGTCATGAAATTCCAATCAATCTGACTAAAGTTAAAGTCCCTATATATTTCTAGTTTAAAGCCCTAACAGCTCCCTCCACTGCAGTTGCCAGTGCCCCCACCCCAGACCTGGATAAGTGAACCCCATCCCTGGCATACATGTCATTTCTGCCATAGAAGAGGTCCCAATTGTCAATGAATGTTACTGAATTTTCCTTACAGTATTTGTCAGCCAGCAATTGACACCAATTGCCCTGGACAACCATTCATTCAACTCCTCTCCTTGGCAAAATACCACATATGACAGGGTTCCCTGCTTTTCCCTAATTATGTCTATTGCTGACCTAAACCTGCTAGTCAGGTCCTCACTCCCTACGTCTGCCAACATCGTTGCCTCCAGCACTGAGACAGATAATAGGATTGCTCCCATTACCTCTCATGATGTCGTCCAGACGGCTAACAATATCCTCCATCCCAGCCCCAGGAAAGCAAACCCTCTGTCTCCTACTCCTATCAATCAAACAGAAAGCCCTATCCATGTACCTAACCTGACTGTCAACAACAACAATGTTTTTACCTTCCTTTGTGTCTTTCGTCGTGACGCTCCCAGAAGTCGACTCACATTCATCGGGTAGCACGGAGAATGGGTTCGATGTTTCCACAACATTCTCCTGTGTCTTCGTTGTTTCTACCTCTCCACCCGTCCTCTTGAGCCTTAACTTTGTCCCATGCGTTTTAGCCACTGTCCAGGTTCCTTTCCTGGCTTGAGGATTCTCAACAGGAGGATTACTACGAATCCTCTTGTTTTCCTCAGTCAGTCGCTGTATCTCAAGCTTAGCTACCCTCAGTTCTTCCTTCAGCTGCTGGTAGAGTAGCTCAAGAGAGGACATCTTCTTCAGATTGACAGAGAGCACACAAGACACGTCTTCACGGAGTTAAGTCAGGTCCACCACTCGAGTTAAGTCAGGTCCACCACTCGAGTTAAGTCAGGTCCACCACTCGAGTTAAGTCAGTTAATTCATAGCATTAGAAATCTTCCGTATGAAGAAAGATTGAAGACCCTTAAATTACATTCACTTGTAAGACGAAGAATGAGGGGAGACATGATCGAGGTATATAAGTGGAAGATAAGTATTAATAAGGGGGATATAAATAAGGTCTTGAGGATATCTCTCCAAGAGAGAACCCGCAATAATGGATTCAAATTGGATAAGTTTAGATTTAGAAAGGATATAGGAAAATATTGGTTTGGAAATAGGGTAGTTGATGAGTGGAACAGTCTGCCTAGTAGGGTCATTGAAGCTAGGACATTGGGTAATTTAAAATTTAGGTTGGTAGTGGTGGTTTTGATAAGGACCTGCCTTGTATGGGCCAGTAGGCCTTCTGCAGTGTTCCTCCATTCTTATGTTCTTATGTTCTTATGAGAGAGAGGGGTTGGATTTGAGTGGGACTCGAACTTGAGTTAATAGAATCTTCAAAGCTTATTTTTTGGGTAGAATTGAAAATTAGGTTGGGCAATTTTCTGTTAGTGGGATGGATTGTGAAGGACCTGCCTAGTATGGGCCAACAGGCCTGCTGTAGTGTTCCTCCTTTCTTATGTTCTTATGTGACAGGTCCGGTGAGCGGAGCTTTGGGCAGTGTGTGTGCAGTGGTCCACGCATTTCGAATCTCGGGTCAGCTGGTTGGTGAATTAAGAGTGAGTATAAGTCCGTGTTACTGATAACATCTACCCTTCCCCCTGGTAATAAGTCTCATAGGTGGTAAATTAGACACATATGCAACACTTGGGTATCTTTATTGAGGAAACGTTTCGCCACACAGTGGCTTCATCAGTCCATACAAAGGAGAATCGTGAAGAACAGGAGGAGTGTGAGGTTGTCAGGCCCTCAATCTTGAGACGATGTTGTCAGTCCATCAATCTTGAATAGAATAACAGCATATGAGCAGAGGAAGCTTATATACTGTAGACAGGAGAGGTGCAGCAGTTGTAGGAGGTGTCACATTTGTTCAATGTGGAAGTAGGTCGTGCCCAAGGAATAGGCAAGCGAAGAAATCCCTGTATTAAGATACCAAGATGTTGCAGTGTCAGACAGGAGGTGAATGAATGGTTCAGAGAACCGACGAGTTGGTAAATTAGACACATATGCAACACTTGGGTTGGATTTTCTTGCTAGCTCAGTTGAGGGTGTTGTTAGGACTTTAAACTAGGATTAGTTAGAGGTATGGGTTTAGAAATGGAAAATACTGAATGTCGAAATATAGATCTAGGCTTTGATATAAAAAATCTTGACAATAACAAGGACAGTAATAGGTATAGTGGTAAAACAGAATGGAGCAGGAAGGGTAAAGAGAAAGGAGGGTCTTTAAAAGTGTATTATACAAATAGTCGTAGTGCTAGGAATAAGATGGACGATTTGAGATTAGTTGCAAGTGCAGGTAACATTGATGTTTTGCCATAACTGAGACGTGGTTCAATACGAAAAATAGGGACATGCCGCTGAATGTCATATCAGGGTTTAAATTGTTCCAAGTAGACAGAAGTTTCGGGAAGGGGGTGGAGTGGCACTGTATGTCCGAGATCGCTTGAACTGTTGCATAAAAGGAATAAAGTCTGAAATAACATACAGAGTCTGTCTGGATAGAATTTTCAGAGGGCATGAAAATTGATTTTAGGTGTGATATACCGTCCCCCAAACTTAGATAGGGACCAAGGGAGACTACTATGGGAGGAAATTGTTAAGGCCACAATGCACGATAACGTAGTTATTCTGGGTGACTTCAATTTTAGTCAAATTGATTGGAATTTTTTGACTGGGAATTTAGAATCTAACGACTTCTTAGAAGTAGTTCAAGATTGTTTTGAAGCAGTTTTGACAGAACCTACAATGGGAAATAACCTGCTTGACTTAGTTCTGGCAAACAAGGAAACCCTTGTTAATAATTTAGAAATTACAGAGGAACTCGGCAGCGACCACAAATCAATTACCTTTGGCATTGAATGGAAGTTTCATAGTACGAATAACT
>WNWK01057787.1:0-10638 GCA_009830355.1 Cherax destructor
AACATTTCAGGTATGTCTTGCTACTTCTATTTACATTTGGTCACACTAAAATGCATGTAGAAGCATATACAGGGCCCCCCGGTTTACGTCTTTTTTTCGTTAAGAATGCTGTTAAAGTATTCCGACAATTTTTTCCCATGGAATAATGTAAAAGACTAGTCCTTTTAGCCCCCCAAAAACTACACTTAAAAAAATAAACTTACAAAAAGGGGAAAAGGTTTGGAGACCATCAAAACCGGGCCCCACTGATATATACACACACCCTTCGGGGTTTTTCTTTTTTTTTCTTATAGTTTTGCTTTTTTTTTCCTCTTTCTCCAGGGGAAAAGTGGAACAGAATTCTTCCTCCGTAAGCCATACGTGTTAATTATGCCAAGAAGAATTCAGGATTTCGGCAAAAAAGGGGGGCCCCTACCAAAATAATTGAGTGTATTTTTTGCAAAAAATGTTTTCAGAGGTTTTATAATAGAGATACGTATATGCTTTAAAAACTACAGGGCCCCCCGAGATCGAAAAAACTTCATTCCAGAATCCTGCTCAAGTGCCATTACTAAACAATTTCCCCTTAAGAAAATACATTTCCCCGCACTTACAAACAGGGACCCCAGTTTCGTAAAACTTCACTCCTGGGCTCAAGTGCCATTGACAATTTTACTCCCAGAAAAATTTCACAGGTTAGTCTTTTAACCCCCAAAAATACACTTCCAAAAGAACTTAAAAAATTATACTTACAAAATTCACTTTTCCGGGGTATTCGTTAACCGGGGGTCCACTGTATTATCCAAAATTTCTTTTCCCCGGGGTGTACGTAACGGGGTCCACTGTATACAATTAACTATAATAACATAAATGAATTCACAACCTTAAAACAAAAAAACTACACAGATTTAACAATCAGAAATTTTTATTAGTGATTTCATAATGTTATATTGAGTACTTCAAAATAAAAACGAGTCCACCCACCTAATCCCCGGCCTTTTAGGCGTTGAACATTGCTGGCAAGCCGAACTGCACAGTCATGTTCCAGCAACGCATGCCAGCACGAACAGTTGGGGGGAAGTCTGCCCAAACCATCAATATTATGGGTGTTTTAAAATTATATTCAACTTTGTGACTCTTTTTAGACTGCAATGTTCAATGCCCCCCTTTAATTTTTGTTGTTAAAAAATGAAAAATTTTGCTGTACATATCAAACTATTTTTCAAACATGATTTTACAGTTAGTACATATATTTTCATGTTGGGAAAACAAAACAATAAAAATACAGTTTTCCCGTTAGTACAGCTAAAAAAAAAGGAAAAAAAAAAAAACCCCAAATATTTTCTGGAGAACCCACCCTTCTCCCCCCTTTTTCCCCCTAGTTATGCCACTGAGCCCAATGCTGCCTAAAAAAATTGCTAGGTCACACTGAGAGCCCAACAATGCTTTGATATTCCACTCTTTCTACTCTACTATCTTTAATGAAAATTATCTTTATACATATATTTTAAGTGAAACTGATTTATTGCACTGATTGTACCTTCCTTCTTGTGTCTTATTTCTCAACCTTCACCCAACCTTTTTCCCCTTAAATTATTCCCCATGAAATGCAGGGGAATGACCCACATGGTTTTAGTTTTAAACCCTTTTGGGGGCCCCAAAGGCCCCTTTAAAATTTCTTCTCAGGGTCGCAAATTTTTTTGGAAAAAAAAAAATTATTTTTCTTATGAAATGATAGTAAATTTTTTTCCGTCATAACGCCACCAAAATTATGAAATTTGAGGGAAAAATTAACAGAATTATGCTCTCGTGAAGTTAGCGGTATCAATGACATTTACGCATCGGCGATTTCCCCCCACGACCCTATTTCCCCAATGTTTCAGTCCACTAAAATTATAGCTATTTCGCTAGAATTCCATTTGTTCTATCAATTGAGTATAAGAAACAGCCAATTTAAATTTCAACTACCCAATAATTGGTCAAAAATTTGGGCAATTTAATTTTCCACAAATTTCAAAAGATGCTAATTTCAAAATGGGGGTCCAGAATAAACAAGACAGACACCCCGGAACAAAAAATAAATCTTTTTGTTCATTAGTCACGTCTCCAGGCCCCTTTTACATTATTTTTGCTTTCCATTTTGAATTTTTATTCTCACAAAAAATGAAGATTTATGTTATGTATCCTCATCATTGTAAAAATGGTATAAATAAATCAGTGCACTTGTGCAAGAATATTAGACAAGTTGATGTGTATTGGACACATGGGTGTTTTTTTTAACCCCTTTTTGGGGAAACTTTTAAAGGGCCCCAAAAATTTTTTTTTCCAAAAAAAAACATTTTTTCCTTTAAAAAAATTTTTTTTGGGCCTTCCCTTTTTTCAATCCCCTTTTGTCATCTAAAACCAGTCAAAATTATCTCTATTTCTGAAATAATCATCCATTCTACGAATGAGATAGGAAACGTATACAAGCATAAATATATCGAAATAGACTGCAAATTGCTTTTTTAAAGAAAAAACACGCCCAGTTTTTCCCTTATTATGCGCTGGGGGGCAGGATTTTTATACTGCGCACACTGACCCCGACCCATTCTCTCAACTAGGCCCCCCAGTCGTTTCCACTTGATCTGGGGGGTGCAGTTAGGCATAGACCAAAAACCCTGGGCGAAAAGATAGACCCCCCAAACCCCCAAATTTTAAATGGTTAAAAAACATACATAGTGCTGGACCCAAAGTATTTTTTTAATTGTAAAACTATAAGCGGGATCAATTGTATTATTTCCTGACTTAACAGGAGGGAACCCCTTTAAGGTCAACAGCCATAACATTAGCCTACTGTGCACACTATTAGATTTAGACAGAAAACTACTCAACATGGTAGGCAAACCACCACTCCCCCTTCCTTCAGGCCTCATATATGCTAGGGCCACACCGGGTTTGGGCCATCTGGGTTGCCCCAAGCCCGCCATGATGACACACCCAGGGGGACAAAGCCAGCATATGATGGGGAAATTGAAGAACACTGGAGTCAAATATAGAAGAAAAAACCATAATCTTTGAAGATCACCCATCTTCAGCAAACTGTTTAAAATAATTTTTTCTTAATTTTATCAGTGAAGATACCCAAATTTTTTTTTATAAATTGTAATTTCTGTACCCAATGGAATTTCTCAAACATTAGAGTTTGTTTCAGCATGATTTTTGATGCGCTTCAGCCACAAGCGAGTCCTGTTATATTTTTTTGACCCCCCAATAAAGCCTTTACCATGTCATTGCTCAGCTCATTTCACATCTTTAGCATTCATAGGTTGAAGAAGTGCTTTCTGTATCCCTATGACCCCTTAGATATACCATTTTATACCTTGATCCCTTTTCTTGCAGCACCCCCCAAAAAAGAGTCTATCCTTTTCATCATTTTTTACATAATATTTTATTCATGATCATTTTCTCCTTTTTTTTGCTCCCCAATAACAAATCCCGATCTTATATTTTCTTGTAGTTTGTTTTATAAACTCACTGTAATTTTGAAATTCAAAATACAGACTTTTTTTTAACACAAAAAAATCAAAAAGAGTTAACAGAAAGGAGGGTGATCTGTTTTATTAAAAACTTACTGACAGAGGGGTAATCAGGAGGCAGGGAAAGCAGTTCCCTACAGTGGCACCACCCATATTCTAAACGTCGCTTGTAAGCAATCCCGTCCATTGCTTTGGGGGACCCTTTCAACATATCTTCATACACTTGTTTTATAATATGGACCTGGCCCAAAATTTTTGTAGTTAATAATTTATCAGAAATATGAAGAAACAAAATCCCAAGTATGTATTTCAAACTGTAATATGAAAACCAAAAAAAAACAAGTTTGGATAATCTCAAAAAATTAAAAATACCTGTGAGGACACCCCATGAAAGATAATGAAAAATGTCCATTGGGGGTCAACCTCCCATATTTCAACTCCAACCAGCTGTGCTCTCTTCTTTCATCGTTTTCTTTTCTTCTCCCGTTTTCTCCAAGTATCATGAACTTCAAAGCACACACCAATCAACTGTGAGATTAAATTTTTTGAATTGCTAAAGAGCAACATCTGCATTTGTTTTGTGCAAAACTATACAGTACAGTATTACAAAGTAACATGACATTTTTTTCGGAAGTTTGCAAGTATATAGCTCTATAGTTTAATTTTCATTTTTAAATCATCATATTTAATACAGTGTCTATCCTTTTCCTATTTAGGTCATTTTTGCTCATCACACAAAACATATACTTATTATTATTTTTAATACTCTAGCCATCTCCCACTGGGGATAGGGTGACCCGATAAAAAAAAACAGTCACTATTCAATCACTGTCTTGCCAGAGGGCAATGACATCACAGTTCAGATGATCCTCCAAACTGCAACATAGCCACCCCTCCTTCAGAGAGCAGGCATTGTACTTCCCAACTCCCGGACTTAAGTTCAGCTAATTGGTTTCCTACAATCCTTTCATGTTACCTTACTCACATTACAAAGTACATCAAATCATAAAAACCACTTGCCTTCACTCACTCCTATCTATGATGGTCACACAAGCCTGTTGATGCCCCAGGCCCTAGCACCAAAACCTCCTCTGCCCCTCCCTCCAACCTTCCCTAAGCTGACCCTATCCTTCCTTCCTCAACCCCAGATTTATACACCCTCCTAGTCCTATTTTTCTCCATCCTCCTAAATATCCAAAAACCCCCTCAACAACCGCCTCCTCAGCCCTCTGAATAATACTTTTGGTAACTCCATACCTCTTCCACTCCCCCAACTGTGAATTCTCTGCATAATATTCCCCACACATTCCCCTCAACACATCTCTACTGCCCTCCACCCTTTCTCCTTGCTGTAACATTCAAAACTAATGCTTCACACTCATACAACAGTGTTGGTACAACTAACTCGGGGTACTTTTCCCCTTTCTGCCACCATAGATAAAATTCTTTGTCTCAAAGATGACTCAATGCGTCACCACTTTTTCCCCTTTGTCAATTCTATGGTTCACGGGATCTCTTAAGAGCTAAATCCATAATGGTTAACAAAACATATTACAATTGTAATTTTGTTTGCAAAAAGTTACATTATTAGATGTGAGGTATAAAAATTTATAAAACTAGAGTTAAGGCCTTGTTACACAGTGAAGGAGCAAGCATAAAAGTATAAACTGCATTTTTTTTTTATTAGACAATTATTAAAGCATCAGGTACATATATGTCAGGATATGGAATAGCATATGGTGCTGGATACAGTGGTACCCGACTTAGATATTTTTCATTCCAGAATGCTGTTTAATGCCATTACCAACGAATTTATCTCCATAAGAAATGATGTAAAAAAGACTGTCCTTTAGACCCCAAAATTACACTTACAAAAGCATTTAAAAAATCAACTTACATAAAAAGGGGGTGTTTGGGGCCATCGTAAATCGGGTACCACTGTATATAATATATAACAAGTCTGACTTATCCGACTTATTTCCAATGTCAAAACTGTGTCCACATATATTACTATGTGTGTTGTGCCATATGCCATCCTGAAAGTTAGTTATTCCCAAGTAATAGTAACTTCAGCTCTGCTGGAGCAAAACCTTTGAAGCTCCCATAGATGATGAACCCTTTTAATGATTACTTGATGATATCCTCATTGCTATACCAAAGTCTCCCAGCTCAGGCTGAAAGACTTTCAATACTGTAGGAAATCCACCCTGTGTGATGGAATATGACAGGGCTAGTTTTGTTCCACTATGTTATTATCCATAAATAAGGTAGTAGCATACTGGTGATGTATACAATTTGCTAATTTAAAAAGAAAGTGAAAAGAATAATAGTGTTATCACCTGGATGATAAGAAGGGTACAATATCATCTGGGTAATAAGAAGGGTACAATATCATCTGGGTAATAAGAAGGGTACAATATCATCTGGGTAATAAGAAGGGTAAAATATCATCTGGGTAATAAGAAGGGTAAAATATCATCTGGGTAATAAGAAGGGTAAAATATCATCGGGGTAATAAGAAGGAAATTTCATCTGGGTAATAAGAAGAGTACAATATCATCTGGGAATAAAAAGGGTACAATATCATCTGGGTAATAAGAAGGGTACAATATCAACTGGGTAATAAGAAGGGTACAATATCAACTGGGTAATAAGAAGGGCAATATCAACTGGTAATAAGAAGGGTACAATATCACTTGAGTGGTAAGAAGGGTAAGTATTTTCACCGAATAATGTTAAATAATAAAAATAACAAGACTACTATACTGATAACAAAGCAATGCTTTGTAATTTGTACAGTTTAAAATTAATAAGGAAATTTATAAATGATCTGAATAATCACTATAACGTCGAATAATCGCCAGTAATAATCTGAATAATCACTTACCCGTCGAATAATCGCCAGGGGGATAAGACGGAGTAAGACGGAGAGCAGGATAGCAGATGAACAAGAGGGCTTTAGGAAAGGTAGGGGTGTGTAGACCAAGTGTTTACAGTGAAACATATAGGTGAACAGTATTTAGATAAGGGTAAAGAGGTTTTGTGGCATTTATGGATTTGGAAAAGGCATATGATAGGGTGGATATTGCGGCAATGGGGCAGATGTTGCAGGTGTATGGAATAGGAGGTAGGTTACTGAAAGCAGTGAAGAGTTTTTATGAGGATAGTGAGGCTCAGGTTAGAGGTGTAGGAGAGAGGGAGATTATTCCCAGTAAAAGTAGGCCTTAGACAGGATGTGTGATGTCACTGGGGTGTTCAATATATTTATAGATGGGTTGTAAGAGAAGTGAATGCGAGGTCTTGGCAAGAGGGTGGGGTTAAAGACAAAGAATCAAATGCAAGGGGAGTTGTCACAGTTGCTTTTTGCTGATGACACTGTGCTTTGGGAGATTTGAAGAGAAGTTGCAGAGGTTGGTGGATGAATTTGGTAGGGTATGAAAAAGAAGAAAATTGAAAGTGAATATAGGAAAGAGAAAGGTGATGAGGATAACAAAAAGATTAGTGACGAAAGATTGGATATCAGATTGGAGGGAGAGAGTATGGAGGTAAAGTATTCAGATATTTGGGGAGTGGACATGCAGCAGATGGGTCTATGGGGATGAGGTGAATCATAGAATTGATGAGGGTAAAGGGTGAGGGGGCACTTGGTCTGTGGAGACAAAGAACTTTGTCCATGGAAGTAAAGAGGAGAATGTATGAGTATAGTATACCAACACTTATATGGGTGTGAAGCATGGGTGATGAATGTTTCAACAAGGAGAAGGCTGGAGGCAGTGGAGATGTCATGTCTGAGGTCAATGTGTGGTGTGAATATAAGCAGAGAATTCAGAGTTTGGAAATTGGAGGAGGTGCAGGATTACCAAAACTATTATCCAGAGGGCTGAGGAGGGGTTGTTGAGGTGGTTCGGACATGTAGAGAGAATGGAACGAAACAGAATGACTAGTGTATAAATCTGTAGTGGGGGGAAGGTGGGGTAGGGGTCGGCCATGGAAAGGTTGGAGGGAGGGGAAAGAGGTTTTTTGTGGAGGGCTTGGATTTCCCGCAAGCATAAGATGCGTGAGCGTATTTGATAGGAGTGAATGGAGACAAATGGTTTTTTAAAACTTGACGTGCTGTTGGAGTGTGAAAGTAACATTTATGAAGGGATTCAGGGAAACCAGCAGGCCGAACTTGAGTCCTGGATATAAGTATTGCAGTGTCTGCACTCTGAAGGAGGGGTGTTAATGTTGCAGTTTTATAACTGTAGTGTAAAGCACCCTCTGGCAAGACAGTGATGGAGTGAATGATGAAAGTTTTTCTTTTGGGCCACCCTGCCTTGGTGGAATCGGCCGATGTGTTAATAAAAAAAAAAATAATTCAATTTCTCGTTTAATTTTTTTACAAATGTTTCACAACCCTATAAACTATATTTAAACAGTCTCAACAACACTCAGTAACATCTGGTGGGATTTTTTTTTCAAGATTTCACATTTAATTGGGGTCTTTCCCTAGGGAACCCAAAAAAAGCTGACTGACCTAAAACGCTACAGATCTTTACTAAAAGATGCATGGGCAGCAGGTGTAAGACACCCCACAAATGCAAATCCTTTTTGAAAGCCAAAGGTTCTTATCACTGAGCCCGGTCATTGCACAGGATTTTTCCCAAAGGGCATTTACTAAAGATACAGAACTCCTTACCCTATAGCAATCATTAATTTTAATTTAATAATTTCCGAAACAAGATAAATGCAATTTTTATCCCGTATTTTCCCCCAACCCACACAGGAACATGATTATATTTATTAAAAGATCATTATTAACATGAAATGCTTTTCATGGAGGTATTATTTCATGGAGGGGTTTTGATTGATTTCCACGCACACATCGTGGTCCCCCCCTCGAGCAAAATTCATTCCCGAAGCCTGCTCAAGTGCCAAACCCAATGAATTTACTTCCTTAAGAAATAATGTCACGTAGGTTAGTCTATTTCAGACCCCCAAAAAAACACTTTCCCCAAGCACTTACAAATTTTACTTACATAATTGTATGATTTCCGGGGGGCTCGTTGGTGGGGGACCACTGTACTTTAAACTACACCTCTGCTGAAGAAAACCAAAATTTTTAATAAAGTTAAAAATATTAATTATTATAATCATGGGGGGGCGCTAAACCCCTAGGGAAATTTTACAGCACCTGTGGGGGGATGGAAGGTATTCAGACTCAATTCAGGGAACTGGAGTGCAGATCCAATTCCTAGATCAAACCCCTCACCAGCATAAAAGAAAAGGTTCAAGAAAAATGTACCTTAAGTGTAATCATCTTCCACTGCATTGGTATGTCCCGGGGCTGCCTGCCAAGGTAATGGCAAATGGGAAAAACAACAAATATAAAAAGCTCCCCCAAAAAGCTGACAACATGGCACAAACGGGGAATAAAGTATAACCTAATATCAGTGTGAGTTCTTTGACAAAATAAATACGTATTGGTGAATAAATTTAGCACATTCATTACATAAGTGCATGTGAGAATATGGGGGAAGGGGAAAAATAAGATTATCTTTATACGAGTCCTAATTTTAAATCTACCAGAAATGTTGTACTACCTCGGGGGGCCTTTTAATCTGTACACAAACAGTTAACTCATACATTTAATATGTACAGTATGTATTATAAAAAATTAACTGCAGTGAAGTGACAGATTAAAAAAAGCAATATGAAGACAGAGGGCATAGCATCCTAGGAAGTACAGTATTTATGAAGGGGAAAAAATGTAAATGAAAATTATGATTAATGGTTTAAAAGGAAAAAATATAATGGGGAAAAAATATTAATCAGAATTTAGGGGAAAAAATGAATTAACAAGTATTATGCAAAAAAATATTTTGCCCTTCAGCAATTTTCACAGACAGTATTGTGTTTAGATCACAGTACCTGAAGTTGACATACTGTAATAAGGGGGTTTGCAAAAAAACTACAGTATCTCGTGCTACAGTGGTAGTGTGTTTAATGCAAGAGGACCCAGGTTGAACTTGGACAAGGTGAATTGCAAACAAGTCTTCTACATTTACTGCCTCTGTTCCCAAAAGTAAATACAGTACCTGGGATTTTAGTCAAAACTATTTGCATTTTGGGGAAACACAAAAAAAAAAAGGGCCCCTGGAAATAAGCCATACTGATTGGCTATACTGGATTATTTCTTACTAACTCTCTGGGGTTAATAATCCATATAAATTCTTCAAAATTTTTTAACCTTAATCATCTAAAAAAGGATTTTAACACCTGGTATACCTTTGGGCTATCTTGGACATTGCAATAACCATCTCAACACTAAAAAAAAAAAATAAAAAATGGGACCTCAAGGGAAATAAGCCTCTGTCTGACTTTTGGGTTATCGGTTCTCTCACATATGTGTATGCATGATAATCTATGTAACTGTATTTGTGTATACCTGAAAAAAATACTTACTTAAAATAAGTTTCCAATAACATACTCTTTATATACCAACCTCTTTATGTATACAACCCATAGTGCTGTTTGGGGAGAAAAAAGCACAAATATTAAGTTGGGTTGGGAAAGAAAGTGAAATAAAGTAGGGGTATGGTATGGTAGAGTGGTATGGCAGGGTAGGGCAGGGTTAAGTATGTTTATTTAGGTAAGGTACACTTAAATACAGTTACACAAATTATCATGCATAGTAACATATGTGTAAATTACCTAGGGTATCTCAAAAAGTCAGTGATTTTTTCCATTTTTCCCGAAGTTTACCTGGGAGGGTTTGGGGTAACGCCCCCCCAGCTCGGTCTGAGACCAGGCCTTGTGGGGGATCAGGGGCCCGATTAACCAGGTGATGCCCCGACGCAAACTGAAGTACAACCAGCCCAGTTATTCAGGACGAGGCCCCCAGTGCCCTTGAAAACAGCCAGAGTCTGGGTTCCCCCTTTTGTTTCTGGGAGGCAGTTGAAAGTCTTTCCCCTGACACTTATTGTATTGTTCAGGGCCTGCTTTTCATTAGGGGGTTTAACTCCTCGAGTTTTTTTTCCAGGGGGATTTTCGTGTGTAAAATTTGGGATTTCCCCCTAGATTTTCAAAAATGTGTATTACATGTATCTCTCTCCCCGCACCCAGGGGAAAACAGATCAAGGGCCTGGGTGGGGTTTGGGCG
>WNWK01057788.1:0-10638 GCA_009830355.1 Cherax destructor
CTGGCACCCTTCACTCACTCCCCCCCCTTTTCCCTGACCCCCTTTCACTCCTACCAGCACTCACTGACCCCCTTCACTACTACCAGCACTACTGACACCCCCTCACTACCAGCACTCACTGACCCCCTTCACTCACTACCAGCACTCACTGACACCCTTCCCCTACCAGCACTCACTGACCCCCTTCCCTCACTACCAGACTAAACTGGCATTTTTCCTCACTACCAGCACTAATGGCACCTGCCCTTCACTGGCACCTGCACCTTCACTGGCACCCTTCACCCTATCAGCACTCACTGACACCCTTTCACTACCAGCACTACTGACCCCCTTCACTCCTTCCAGCACCACTGACCCCCTTCACTCCTACCAGCACTCACTGGCACCCTTACTCACTACCAGCCCCACTGGCATCTTTCCTCACTACCAGCACTCACTGGCACCTCCCCCTTCACTGGCACCCTTCACTACTATCAGCACTCACTGACACCCTTCACTCACTACCAGTACTACTGACACCCTTCACTCACTATCAGCACCCCTGCCCCCCTTCACTACTAAAACCTCACTGACACCCTTCACTCACTTCCAGCACTCACTACCCCTTCACTCACTACCAGCACTCACTGGCACTCTTCACTCACTACCAGCACTCACTGGCACCCTTCACTCACCACCTGCATTTCACTGACCCCCTTCATACTTCAACTCACTGACACCCTTCACTCACCCAGCACTCACTGCACTTTTCATCCCCTTCCAGCACTCACTGGCACCATTCACTCAGTGTTCCTTACCTTAAAACGCACAATACCGCAAAGGAAATCATGTCAATTACACTTTATTGTGTAAAACCATAATATATATATATATATATATATATATATATATATATATATAAAATTTTTTTTTTCCGGTATCAAGGAAAACCCCTTTTTAAAACCCTTTTCCCATGAACACTTTATCAGTTATACAGTAAACTCTTTTTATGTGTCTTTTTTTATGTAGGGGGTTTTTTTATGTAAATCTTTAAAAAAGTGCATTAAAAATTGAAAAGGGGAAAAAACCCATCATAAATACAAAACAATTTTACTGACTATATTAATTCCCTTTTAAAAAAAAATGAACCGTTCAGAATATTTAAATAATAAAATAAATTTCTATTTATTTTATTATAGATTTAAGAATTGAGACACTTTGAACTTTAAAATCTTGATTAAAAAAATTTTTGCCACAGGGGCCATCAGCCCAATAAAAGCAGGAAGGTAAAGGAGGGGGGGGGTTTGAGGAAATCAGCCCCTCAGACGGGGAAGGGGGATGTTTAGTCTGAGGGACTGATTACAAAAAACCCTCCTCTCCTTTATACCTTCCTGCTTTGTGGGGGACTGATGAACCCCCGTGGGCAAAACGTTATAAGTGTTCAATTCTTCAATTTGGGGGGGTTTTTTCAAACCATTTATCACTTTATAGACTTTATCTGACATATTATTGAAAATAATTTTTAGAAAAAATTTTCCCCCCCTACGCTCAACGCCAACATTCATCCCGAGCTGCGGGAAATAACGTATATCTAGTTTGCTGTTAACAACACACGCAAACACTGAAACATATATGAACACTTTTTTCAGGGGAAAACAAAGAGGAAACGATAACTTTCCCCGGGAGATCGAGAATTAACTTTTCCGCCCCCCAGCGTTAAAAAGAATACAATTCATTTGGGGTTTCCCGCGATGCAATTTCAAGAACAGGTGGGGGGGGGCCTGCCTGCACACACACGCACACCCCCGCACACACACACGCGCACACACACACGCACACACACAACACACACACACCCACACACACACACACACACACACACCCACACACACACAAACACTCACCCACACACACACGCACACACAAACACTCACACACACACTCACACACACAAACACTCACTCACACACACACACACACAAAACACACACACGCACATGAGCAGAGCAAGCTCTGGCTGGGCGAAAACCCAGGGAGATCATGGGAAAACCCAAAAAAACCCCAGGGGGGGTCCGAAATTTGGGGGGCCCCAAGATGATGGACGTGGTACGGGAAAAAAACCCGATGCACCAACATGTCAGGGACACCCAGAGGGGGGAAAGACGAAACCAGCAAGACGGGCCCTTTTTTATTCACCCTGAACAGCTCAGATATTGAAGACATAACACAAGGGGCCCCGGGGGGCCAGTGACCATAGGGGGTGAGCTTTTTAGTACATTGAGAGCTACAGGTGGAGGGGGAAAAAGGTACCGAAAGAGAAAAACCCGACTTTTAAAAAAGGGGAAAAACCCCCGGGCATGGGAAATTTTCCCCGCGGGGGGTTCAGTGGGAAAGGGAAAGGGGAAAGGGCAGACAATAAAAAAATGGAATACGTAGGGGCAAAGTAAGGAAGCAGAGGAAAAAGGTTTATACCAAGGGGAAAAAAATGCTGGAGGGGCCCGAAAAAGGGCCCCGGGTTTTCCCCCAAAGGGGCGGGGGGGCAAAGACCAGGGTCAGAGAAGGGAAAAAAGGGACAGAAGGCAAAGGACCCAATAAACAAAGAGATTAGTAGAAAAAAGGGAAAAGAGAGAAAGTACGGGAGGGGCCCCCGAAACAGAAAAAACGACATGCATCAAAAATTAATTCCGAAACTGATGTACAGTCACATCAAAGGAAGACAACAGTAAAAGGGCCAGGTGATAAGGCTGGGAGAGGTGGGGCTCACAAGTAACGATCAAGAGGATGTGGGGGCTCAACTTGGGGGGTTTTAAAGGGAAATATTCACAGTGGGGGAAAAGGGGGCCTGGGTAGACAGGAGGGGGGGCATCAAAACCCAAAGGGGTGTATCAAGTGCTGGAGGGCATAAAACAACTGGGGGAGGAGGTGAAGAAAATTTCTCAGTGACCTTGATCCCCAAAAAGGGGATGGGCCCCGGGCAATATCTCCCCCTTTGGGGCCTTGGGGGGGGAGCCAGACTGGGGTGCCACTTTCCAAAATATTCAACACATCCCTTAAAAATGGGCAGCTACCTGAGGATGGAAAAAAAGGGCCCAAAGTAGTCCCCATCTTTAAAAAAGGAGACAGAAAAGAGGACTAAACTATAAAAACCCCCTGTCACTTACGTTTTTTAGTGTGCAAAGTCCGGGGGAAAAAACATCAGGAAAAAAAATGGGGGGAGCACCCCCGAGCTGAACATGATAATAAACAAGGGGCAGCACGGGGTTTTTCCGGGGAAAGGAAACCCCTTTTTGAAAAAACCCCCCCTAGAGTTCTAAGGGTAAAAAACAGAGGTAAGGAAAGAGAGAAGGGTGGGGGTTTATTGCATTTTCCTGGACTGCAGGAAGGCCTTGACACACCTCACATGAGATTAGTAAAGAAGTTGGGAAAAACAAACATGTATAACAGGAAGGGCACGGGGAAAGGATCAGGGGAAAACCCACGGGGGGGCAACAACGGGTCATGGTGCGTGATGGGTACCCAAGGGGGGCCTGGACGAGCCCTTTTTGGGGGGTCAGTCCTAAGACCAGTGTTATTTTTGGTATATGAAAAAGACATGACGGAGGGGAAAACTCAAAAGTGTCTCTGTTTTGCAGATGATGTAAAATTTAAAAAAAGGAGAATCACACGGGAAAAGGAAAAAGGACTTAAAAAAGACCTGGGCAAGCTTGGGCATCTGGTTAGCAACTGGCTTCTCAATTCAATCCCCCAAAAAAAAAAATCATGAAGATCGGAGAAGGGCAAAGAAGACCCTGACAGGTACAGGTTTGGCGGAAAAAAGGGTACAAACCTCCGCAAAGGAAAAAAACCCTTTTGGGGGGTATAACGCCAACCCTGCCCCGGGGGCACACATCAACCAGATAACTGCGGGGCATTGGGCGATAAAAACCCAAAATTAGCGTTCCGTTCCCTTTAACAAGGAATCGTTCAAGACACTGTACACCGTGTACGTCGGGGCCCCTACTAGAATATGGGACCAGTCTGGAACCCACCCCTTTGGTCAAGCCCTAAAGAAACTAGAGAAAGTGAAAAAGGGTTTTCGACAAGGTTAGTTCCAAATCGGGGGTCTGTCCTTTAAGAAAGGTTGGGGGAAATAGGACAAACCAAACTGGGGGAAAAAAAGGGGGCAGAGGAGACATGATAACGACATACAAAATACTGGGGGGAAAATTTACAAGGTAGACAGGGACGGGGTGTTCCAGAGAGGGAACACAGAAAAAAGGGGGGCACAACGGGAAGCTAAACTCAGTTGAGTAAAAGGGGTGTTAGGAAGCATTTCTTCAGCCACAGAGTAGTCGGGAAGGGGAATGTCTAAAAAAGATATAGGGGAGGCAGGAACCATACTTAGTTTTAAGACAAGGTATGATAAACCCTATGGAGCAGGGAGAGCTGAGCCCCCGTAGCGGACGGGGAAAAAGGGGGGGGGCCCGGAGCTGAGTCTCCCCCCTGCAACCACAATTGGGTGAATTAGGTGAGTACACAACCACACACACACACACCCCACACACACACACACACACACACACACACACACACACACACACCATTTATTGTTTTATTGGGTTTAAAAAAATAATTGACATACATCACCTGTCAAGAATTTTTTTAACCCCGAAAATAGGAATAAAATTGAAATCCCGGGGTATATACACACTGAGATATATCATTCTAGGCGTATATGCACTTAAAATATAAATATCATTGATAGACAAAACATTCAGGTTCCCCGAAAAAAAATATATATATATATATATATATATATATATATATATATATATATATATATATATATATATATATATATATATATATATATGCACAAAAAATACAGCTGTCGGGGAAAAAAAGATATTCAAGAGAGGGGGGAAAGAGCCAAGGCAGGCCAAGGGAGATAAGAAGAGGCAGGGTAAGGTGAGCACAAAAGGCCCTCAAGCTAAGTCCACGAGTTCTGAAGATAAGATTCTGTCACCGAGAATAAAAACATCTACATAGCAGGGGACTCTGATTACCCTAAGGATGCTTTCGGGGAAAAAAATTGAGCAAAATAGAGGATGAAAGTTTTGTAGGGGGGGAAAAAAATATATTTTTTTTAAAAAGGGGGAACCATGGGTGGAAATAACGGGCAGAAAAAAAAAATTTTCATGACTTTTAGTCTTTCCAACCTGTTCTTGTTGTTTAACCCTCTTGCTTCCTCTACGAAATTTGATTGAATGGGGCTTTGTTGCCGGGGTTTCCCTTCCCCCTTTTTGGGTCATGCCTGCTCTGTTCAAGCTTTTTTTTTCCACCCAAGTTTTTATGCGGTTTTTTTTTTAAAAAAAAATTTTGTTTTCTCTTTTTTTTTCTCTGCATCTGTGAGCCTCAGTTTCTTCATCGTGCTCAGGGGGGGGGAGGTGTTTTGACAAGCAGGTAAAAAGAGAGAGAGAGAGACTTAATGCACATAGAGACTATATTAAAGACAATGTTTCTGTGTATATTTTTTTCAAGTCATCACTTAAAAAATTTTTAAACAGGAAAACCCTTTTTCCCTTTTTTAGTTTTTATAATTTACATAATGTTAATAAGCTCCTTGGCCCCCCCCGACTAATATGCTTGTCTCCCCTCAAAGTAATACACTCTGTAGCAACCCCGCCATATTTGAAAACAAATTTCACAATAAAGGGAACAAATTGTAAAAGCAGACTTACCCCCGGGAAGAAATCATGAGCTCCCTTAGCCTAGTGTTTGGAAAAGCTGAACATCGAAGAATACAAGATCTGCATTAAATATGTATCACTGGGGAAAAAAACCCAAAACAGCAACAGCAAGAAAGCAACAGGAAAAAAAAAAGCAAAAAAAAGAAAAAAAAGGGAAAAACAGCGCCCCCAAATTGCACACAGTCATAGCAACATACTGGGGTCAGAGAAATGGGAGAAAAGGTAAAATAGATGTGGTAAACAGAAGGACCTTTCCCTGGACACAGGACCGGATCAACCAGGATGTGATGGACCGTGGGGCCCGGGCCCCCTAGTAGAAACATGCTGATTGACCAAAAAAAAAAAAAAGGCCCCCAGACAAGCCTGGTCCTAGGGAGTTAAAAGGAAATATATATATATATATATATATATATATATATATATATATATATATATATATATATATATATTTTTTAAAAATATATAATATATAATGGGGCCACCCTGGTACAAATTGTGGGACCCAAACCTCGGGGAAGTGGATAAAGGCTTCAAGGGGAAAAATATTTGGATTTCTTTTTCCCGATGCCATTTGAATATTCCACTTCTCCTACCACCCCATCTTTTTTTTTTTTTTTTTTTCCAATAGGCATATTTTATTAAAAATATGGTAAAAAAGATTTAAGAGATACATTGTTGATATATAGATGGATATACAGTACACGAGGTGAGAGATACATGTCTAGTACATATTGTTACATGTTTGTCACTGATCATAATGCGAAAATTTCATCCAGCTCTTCCGAGCTGGGGCGCGTGCCCAGAATACAGCATGCATTACCCCTCTGAACAGCAGCGCTGAGTCGCGGGAACAGAAAACTAGCTGCCCTGGGATCCCTAGTTACCCTGTTGAGTCTTTTGCCCAGCTCCTTGAGGAACTTAGATGCACTCTTTCCCCATGAGCCAAGGGTCTCTGAGCCTATGGGAACAAACATATAATGATGGGCAAGTTCTCCATATTTTCTCGACTTCTGGGACTCCCTGAAGGTGGCAGCTGCCCCCCCTTCCTCCCTGGTGTATTGGAGATAGGTATCAGCCAAGGTAGATGCACATGTGTAGTCCCACACCACCTGCTTGCCGTCTGTCCAGGCTTGAAGGGTGATACCATCTGGGCGCTTTTGGCTGCCATCAGATCTGCATAGTTGGGGTGGTTTTTTAAATATATATATATATATATATATATATATATATATATATATAAATATATATATATATATATATATATACTATGTGTATGTCTGTGTGCATATGTGACACCTGCTTAACGATAAGCGTTGCTTTCACACAAAAATTTCTATCATAGATAAAATATATATATTGCAAGTTTGAAAAATAGTTTCTCTCTCCGTATCTGCAGTGAATTTATTGTTTTGATGCTGAGAATTTGTTGTCCTTAAATATAAGGGAGAAATTTCCCCTCATAAATACTGAGAAAGAATCGTGTCCAATTTTTTTATGAATAATATTTTTTAAACTCCATAGATAAGCTCTGGCTAAATTGGCAAGCCATAAATAATTAGGGCAGTTTTTTCCATTGAATTGAAAGACCATTTTTGCTGTATTTGTTGCAACTAGACTATAGAAAGTGTCTTTGTCGTATTTCCATTGTTTAATTTGAAATGATTTTTAGCTATAGTTATCGCAAAAAAGACTGTGTTTGCGGTGTTGGGTGAAGCTGGAATATAGACACGGTCTATTATTGTTGTAGCTGGGCTGAAAGACGCCTTTTGCAGCATTTGTTGCAGGACTCGCAAGACTGTCCTTGTTACATTTGCTGCAGGACTCGAAGACTGTCTTTGTTGCATTTGTTGCCTCTGAATACTGTCAGTGTAATATCCTCACGATCTTATTACTCCAATTCTTAAAAATAATTGGAGGGGGAGGGGAAATTGTGAGTGAGTGTAGCCTTCAACCTTCGTTTGTGAATGTAAACATTGATCTTGTGAAGTTTTGTACTAGCCACGGCTGCCGTGGCTACAGTGTATCAAACACTACTGATGACCCAAAAAGAGACATAATTATAGACAGGAACTTTGTCGAGACGCAATTGCCGCAATTGCTGCGATGGCAACATACTAGACAAGCATTGCGTGACGGCAGTATATCCCGAAGCAATAAGCAACAGAGGAGGAGAGACCCATATGTATTTTTAACTGGAAAAAACCAAAGGCGCAGCTGAGGCATATTCCGAAGCCGGCACTAAACTCACGGCTTAGGAGCTGCCGGTTTGTTTCTTGATTGTTCTCAGAAAATGTTAATAAATAGTTTTTCCTTATCCGTAAATGTGACTTTTCACAGTTGTATTTACAGATTTAAGATTTATTTTCCTTCCTCAGCTCATTTCAAGCTAAGAGCTGTTACCCTTCCCGGGTACATTTATAAGGTGAGAGATGTTCTTCTAAATTAGCTCATGTACTGACTAGATTTGTTATCGTTCCTCGGCTCATTTTCAGACTGAAAGCTCTTACACTTCCTCAGCTCATTATAAAGCTCTAAAATATTACTACTCTGAGGATGCCACCCACAAGAGTCGTCAACTCTCAGATACCTATTTACTGCTGGGCGAACAGGGCCATCAAGTATAAGGAGACTTACCCAATAGTGTCTACTATCCGAAATTGAACCCAGGTCCATCGATTGTTACCTGAAGCCGATACTACCGAGCTCTGAGCCACCTTAATTAGTGTAAAGGTATCTAAACTAGCCCTAATGTAAAACAGAGGTGCCTAACATCCCCTTTAGAGATAAGTGTACGCAATTAGGGTCCCAAGCTATCCAATGTAGTGTAAGAGGGAGATTACGAACAGACCCGGGCTGTGATAGTAGCTTAAAATTAATGTTGTGAAAGTGAAAGCCGAGTTTTCTTTTACAAATCAGGCTTCAAACTTTCTGTGTTGGCTATCAAAAAAGGGGGTAACAAAAAAACTAGACGATAATAGAATGGAAGTCAGATTGGAGGGGGTATGGAAAGTGGATATATTTAGATAATTGGGATTGGATATGTCATCATATCCAATCTGTCTATGAGTTTGATACATGGGCAATATATTTACTTCGCGATACGCTTGCCCAATAGGCTTCTTCAGTCGAATACAACCTATTATAACAGTGAAGACAACAACACATGTATCTCACTCATTAACTTGTCTTACTCTGTACAACTTATAATATGAAACCAACAGTCTGGATGATCAGGCAGCTCGGGAAGCCTAACCGAGGGCGAGTTAATTTTATTAAACAAACCATGCCACGGGCGGGATAGAACCCGCGATCAGACGCGTGCGTATGCGACTGTTCATTATTATAAATCAACTTTTTTTGTGCGCAGGTATTAGATGTGTAATAGGGAAAAAAAAACGGAAGACATTCTAAAAGGAAACTGGACCATTACCACTTTCAAAGAGTACATCAGGCAGCCATGATGGCTATTTGGGGCCCCTAGCAGCAACATCCTGGTTGCGCAGGTCATCAAGAACAAAGTCTGACCTAAGGCCGGACTGCAAGGGTAGAAGAACCTTCAAATGGCAGCAGGCTGTACCCTACGCCGTTCTGCAGGTAACTGACAATCGTGTCGTTACAATTCCGCGAAGCACGAGTCTGGGTGACAGTAAGCAAAGGTGACTGTAAGCAAAGGTCTCTTACTACAAAAGTAATAGTAAATAGTCACAAGCTAAAGAAAACTTCAGTTGTACCTTTTTTCTTGGCACTCGTATTTCTTATCTATCTCGCCACAGACTTTGAGCTCAGCAGTGACATGGAGTCTCAGGTTGCGTGTGATTCCCTGGAATATAACAAGGAAATTGGATGCTCTCATGAGAGGGGGAAAATTGTAGAAAAATTCCCGTCAGGCTAACGAGTGGGGGTGGTCGTTAGCTGGGTGCTGTGGGCGTGGTCGTTAGCTGGGTGCTGGGGGGTGGTCGTTAGCTGGGTGCTGTGGGTGTGGTCGTTAGCTGGGTGCTGTGGGTGTGGTCGTTAGCTGGGTGCTGTGGGTGTGGTCGTTAGCTGGGTGCTGTGGGTGTGGTCGTTAGCTGGGTGCTGTGGGTGTGGTCGTAGCTGGGTGCTGTGGGCGTGGTCTTAGCTAGGCAGAGTAAGTGTTGTCTTCTGCTGGGGAAGGTGGGCGTCTTGGTTAAAGTTGGAAAATACTGAGGGAAAAACTAAGTGCCCTGTAAACAAAGGTATCTCAGTAAGCATTATATGAGCGTTTTTCATTGTTTTCTACGTCTCCTCTAAACCAGGTCTTCTTTCTAACCACTATTCTCCATATATCCCTTCCTCACTGAGGGCTCTTCCTTTTGCTTTCCCCACTTTCCCTTCCAGCTCCTTTCTCTCACCCGTCTTCTATCCCCCATTATCCCCCTAATCACTCCTTATTCCCAACCCCACTCTCTCTTTTCCCCAGTCACTCTTCAGACAACTCTACACCTCACAAACACACATTTCCCCTTACACCTAAACACACACCTCATCCCCCCTACACCTCCCCACACCTCCCCCATTTACACCTCACATATCCCTACACCTCAACACCCATCGCAGAAACCTAGGTGGTGGTGTGCTGTGATTGCAACAAAGGGTCACACAGTTAGATAAGACGTGTGTTGTGCTACCTCTCAGAATGTCTCACTGTTGCTCCTGGGCGCTCTCAGTCCTTCCCTCTTCATAACTATACACAGAGCACGTTTGCTTCTTGTATCAACTTTAATTTTCTCCCGCCCAAAACTAAGGAGGAAATTTCGTCTTGTTTATTTGTAACAGTGGATGTAGCTGAGTGGTTTTTTTACATATATGCAAACAGTTGAATGATAGCTCTAGGCCTTCTGTGTTGCAATCAGCACATCATTAAAAGCATTCAATGTTGCAAAATGAGTAGCTATAAAGGGAGATTTGACAT
>WNWK01057789.1:0-10638 GCA_009830355.1 Cherax destructor
ATATATATGTATATATATATATATATATATATATGTATATATATATTATATATCAATAACAACACTGAGACTAGTCGGTGGATCGAACCCGTGTTGTTTTAGCTCACCTCATGGTGAGCAAAATTCACGACGCTCTAACCCACTGGGCCATCCAATCCTACAAAGATCACGCACCCAGCAGAGTAAGGTGTTGTACCGTGGGTGCCTCAGAGCTAATTTCATTCTACTCGAACGATTGTTATTTAACCAATAACAACGATCCTCCGGCTAGTCGCAGTGTTTTTATTGATTAAATAACACTCTTTCTTGGTTACAATACTTATATATATATATATATATATATATATATATATATATATATATATATATATATATATATATATATATATACATGTATATATATATATATGCAAAAAGATCACAGTAATCAGGTGATATCAAAATATGCAAGACAACCACTATGAAAAAATAGAGGAATTCCAAGCGCTTTCGTGACTATTCACATTATCAAGGAACTATAACAGGAAACATGACAAGAGGACATATATAAGGGCGAGACTACACCTCACAGTCACATCACACTAACAAAGACTACACCTCACAGTAGCGTAACATCGCACGACTCTGTGAAGAGGAAAATAAGAAAGGACATAAGAACATAAGAAAGGAGGAACACTGCAGCAGGCCTGTTGGCCCATACTAGGCAAGTCCTTCACAATCCGTCCCACTAACAGAATATTTGCTCAACCCAATTTTCAATGCTACCCAAGAAATAAGCTTTGACAATTCTACCCACTCATGCGCGAGTCCCACTCAAATCCAACCCCTCTCACTCATGAATTTATCCAACCTAAATTTGAAACTACCCAAGGTCCTAGCTTCAATAACCCTACTAGGCAGACTGTTCCACTCATCAACTACCCTATTTCCAAACCAATACTTTCCTATATCCTTTCTAAATCTAAACTTATCATAAGAACATAAGAACATAAGAAAGGAGGAACACTGCAGCAGGCCTGTTGGCCCATACTAGGCAGGTCCTTCACAATCCGTCCCACAAAGAGAATATTTGCTCAACCCAATTTTCAATGCTACCCAAAAAATAAGCTTTGACAATTCTACCCACTCATGCGCGAGTCCCACTCAAATCCAACCCCTCTCACTCATGAATTTATCCAACCTAAATTTGAAACTACCCAAGGTCCTAGCTTCAATAACCCTACTAGGCAGACTGTTCCACTCATCAACTACCCTATTTCCAAACCAATACTTTCCTATATCCTTTCTAAATCTAAACTTATCTAACTTGAATCCATTATTGCGGGTTCTCTCTTGGAGAGATATCCTCAAGACCTTATTTATATCCCCTTTGTTAATACCCATTTTCCACTTGTATACCTCGATCATGTCTCCCCTCATTCTACGTCTTACAAGTGAATGTAATTTTAGGGTCTTCAATCTTTCTTCGTAAGGAAGATTTCTAATGCTATGTATTAATTTAGTCATTCTACGCTGAATGTTTTCTAACGAATTTATGTCCATTCTGTAATATGGAGACCAGAACTGAGCTGCGTAATCTAGGTGAGGCTATTATCTCTAACTTTTGTTCTGTACACCTGGAAAAAACTTTTTGGGTTAGTTTTCGAATCCCTAGCAACTTTAATTTCGTAGTCCCGCTTAGCTTTTCTTATCCCCTTTTTAACGTCCCTCTTAATGTCAATATACTGATTCGTAAGATGACCCTCACCTCTTTTGATACGCCTATAAATTCCTTTCTTCTGCCCTAAAAGATATTTGAGCCTATTATTCATCCATTTTGGGTCATTTCTATTCGATCTAATTTCTTTATATGGGATAAATGTTCTTTGGGCAGCATGTATAGTGTTCAGAAAACTGTCATATTGATAGCTCTCTTCATTACCCCAGTCCACAGATGATAAGTGTTCTCTAAGTCCATTGTAATCTGCTAAGCGAAAATCTGGGACCGTTACTGAGTTATTCCTACTATGAAACTTCCGTTCAATGCCAAAGGTAATTGATTTGTGGTCGCTTGCGCCGAGTTCCTCTGTAATTTCTAAATTATTAACAAGGGTTTCCTTGTTTCCTTATGAAACAGCTGGACCGACTGAAACAAAATAAATCGCCGGGTCCTGATGAGCTTTTGCAAGGGTTCTTAAGGAATGCAAAATGGAACTCTGTGAACCAATATCTAACATTTTTAATTTATCTCTTCAAACAGGTGTAGTGTCTGATATGTGGAAGATGGCTAATGTAATTCCTATTTTTAAAGCAGGGGACAAGTCACTACCGTCAAACTACCGCCCAATTGTAGGCAAATTACTAGAGTCAATTATAGCTGATATTATTAGAAGCCATCTAGATAACCATAATTTGATTAATGATACCCAGCATGGATTCACGAGGGGCCGTTCCTGCCTATCTAATTTATTAACCTTCTTCAGTAAAGCTTTTGAGGCTGTTGATCACGATAAAGAATTCGATATTGTTTATTTAGACTTTAGTAAGGCTTTTGATAGAGTACCGCACCAGAGACTGTTAAAGAAAGTGGCAGCTCATGGCATTGGGGGAAAAGTGCTGTCATGGATCGAGTCATGGCTCACCAATAGGAAGCAGAGAGTGTGCATAAATGGGGTTAAATCCGAATGGGGACTTGTAACAAGTGGTGTTCCACAGGGATCAGTCTTAGGCCCATTGTTATTTATAATATATATCAATGACCTTGATGAGGGAATTACTAGTGATATGAGCAAATTCGCCGACGACACGAAGATAGGTAGGATAATTGATTCAAACATAGATGTCATAGAACTTCAGGAAGATTTAGACAAACTTAATTCGTGGTCAGAAAAGTGGCAGATGCAGTTCAATGTAGATAAATGCAAGGTTCTGAAGCTCGGGAGTGTCCATAACCCAAGCACTTATAAGTTAAATAACCTAGAACTTAGCCATACAGATTGCGAGAAGGACTTGGGGGTGATGGTAAGCAGCAACCTTAAACCAAGACAGCAATGCCTAAGCGTACGTAATAAGGCAAATAGATTACTGGGATTTATATCAAGAAGTGTTAGCAACAGAAGTCCAGAGGTTATATTACAGCTTTATACATCATTAGTAAGGCCTCACCTAGATTACGCAGCTCAGTTCTGGTCTCCATATTACAGAATGGACATAAATTCGTTAGAAAACATTCAGCGTAGAATGACTAAATTAATACATAGCATTAGAAATCTTCCTTACGAAGAAAGATTGAAGACCCTAAAATTACATTCACTTGTAAGACGTAGAATGGGGGGAGACATGATCGAGGTATACAAGTGGAAAATGGGTATTAACAAAGGGGATATAAATAAGGTCTTGAGGATATCTCTCCAAGAGAGAACCCGCAATAATGGATTCAAGTTAGATAAGTTTAGATTTAGAAAGGATATAGGAAAGTATTGGTTTGGAAATAGGGTAGTTGATGAGTGGAACAGTCTGCCTAGTAGGGTTATTGAAGCTAGGACCTTGGGTAGTTTCAAATTTAGGTTGGATAAATTCATGAGTGAGAGGGGTTGGATTTGAGTGGGACTCGCGCATGAGTGGGTAGAATTGTCAAAGCTTATTTCTTGGGTAGCTTTGAAAATTGGGTTGAGCAAATATTCTGTTAGTGGGATGGATTGTGAAGGACCTGCCTAGTATGGGCCAACAGGCCTGCTGCAGTGTTCCTCCTTTCTTATGTTCTTATGTTCTTAGAACTAAGTCAAGCAGATTATTTCCCCTTGTAGGATCTGTCACAAACTGCTTCAAAAAACAATCTTGAACTACTTCTAAGAAATCGTTAGATTCTAAATTCCCAGTCAAAAAATTCCAATCAATTTGACTAAAGTTGAAGTCACCCAGAATAACTACGTTATCGTGCATTGTGGCCTTAACAATTTCCTCCCATAGTAGTCTCCCTTGGTCCCTATCTAAGTTTGGGGGACGGTATATCACACCTAAAATCAATTTTTCATGCCCCTCTGAAAATTCTATCCAGACAGACTCTGTATGTGTTAATTCAGACTTTATACCCATTTTTATACAACAATTTAAATGATCACGGACATAGAGTGCCACCCCACCCCCCTTCCCGATACTTCTGTCTACTTGGAACAATTTAAAACCCTGAATGTGACATTCGGCAGGCAAGTCCCGATTTTTCATATTAAACCATGTTTCAGTTATTGCAAAAACATCAATATTACCTGTACTTGCAACTACTCTCAACTCGTCCATCTTATTCCTAGCACTACGACTATTGGTGTAATATACACTTAAAGACCCTCCTTTCTCTTTACCCTTACTGCTCATTTCTGTTTTTCCCTTATACCTATTACTGTCCTTGTCACCTAGTGCCACTGGCTTTCCAATATCCACCTTATTCTGCCTATTACTAGTTCCCCTAGAATTTATAACATTACTACACTGGGACTTCACTGTTTTCCCCCCATAACCCATACCACTAACTTTTTCTAGTTTAAAGCCCTAACAGCTCCCTCCACTGCAGTTGCGGGTTCTCTCTTGGAGAGATATCCTCAAGACCTTATTTATATCCCCTTTGTTAATACCCATTTTCCACTTGTATACCTCGATCATGTCTCCCCTCATTCTACGTCTTACAAGTGAATGTAATTTTAGGGTCTTCAATCTTTCTTCGTAAGGAAGATTTCTAATGCTATGTATTAATTTAGTCATTCTATGCTGAATGTTTTCTAACGAATTTATGTCCATTCTGTAATATGGAGACCAGAACTGAGCTGCGTAATCTAGGTGAGGCCTTACTAATGATGTATAAAGCTGTAATATAACCTCTGGACTTCTGTTGCTAACACTTCTTGATATAAATCCCAGTAATCTATTTGCCTTATTACGTACGCTTAGGCATTGCTGTGGAAATAAATGGTATAAAAAAAAAAAAAAAAAAAAAAAAAAAACAAGACTCGCCGCATTCTGAGGGAATCAGAACTAGGAAAGAAACTTCTACACACCATTCCCAGCAACCCCAGACCTGCCAGAATGTACGGTCTGCCAAAAACTCACAAACCAGGTATCCCATTGAGGCCCATATCCTCGGGAATAGGCAGTGCTCCCCACCAAATCTCAGGAATTCTCGCTAAACACCTCTCCAAACTTTTGGGCACCATCAGTCCAGCACATCTCAAACACTCTGGTGACCTTCTCAATCGCATTCGCAACATCAACATCAGAAACAAGAAACTCTCCAGCCTTGATGTAACATCCCTATTCACCAAAGTACCTACTACACAAGCTATCGATCTCTTGCGCAGGAAAATTGACGACTCGCTTGATCTTCCTCTTCCAGCCAGCGATTTCATCGACCTTGTTGAACTATGTGTGGGCTTTACATGTTTCTCTTCCGAAAACCAACTCTTTCAGCAAACTTTTGGACTACCCATGGGATCGCCACTTAGTGCCGTCCTTGCGAACCTATATGGAACATTTGGAAGCCGAGCGATTTTCCACTATTATTCCCTCTTCTGTCACCTGGCTTCGTTATGTTGACGACATTCTCATCATAACTCCCAGACGCTTCAACGTTCAAGCTCTCCAACACGAACTCAACCAGGTTGAGCCATCAATCCAGTTTACACTAGAAGAAGAAGTCGACAATACTCTTCCTTTCCTTGATGTTCTTCTCTGCAAAGCTGACCATGAACTTCGTTTTAAAGTCTATCGAAAACCTACCAATCAACACGATCTTCTCCACTTCTACTCTCACCACGACACCAAAATTAAACGTGGTGTAATTATAGGCTTTTTCCTGCGCGCACTCAGAATCTGCAGCAGTGAGTTCCTTGAAGAAGAATGCTCCCTCATTGAACAAGTTTTTTCCAAACTTCACTATCCTCGTCACTTCATTAGAGACTGCAGACGACGGGCATTAAACATCTTCAACACACCCAGAAGACACTGCTGAGAAGAGATACATAGTCCTTCCCACCAACTCCATTTCCAAACAAGTTTCCAACATTTTTCTAAGACCTCATTCCGAGTATCCACCTCCACATCCACCACCATTAAGGACATTACCAGTAACAGACAGGAAAAGCTTCAATCCACGGCAGGGGTATACACAATCCCTTGTAATGGCTGCAGCAAATTATACGTTGGCGAAACATCCAGAGACCTACAAACACGCATTTCAGAACACCAGTACGCAGGCAGATCTGACGACTCAAGAAATGCCTGTGTTCAACACCGAAATTTACACAACCATTTAATCAACTACAGAAACGCAAGACTCATCGCCAGAGAAGACAACACGCAATACCGAAGAATCCTAGAATCATCACTCATCTGTATATCCAACAACTTCAACCAGAACAACGGCTTCTACAACATAGCTGAACCTATTGCCAAGAAACTTCTTCAACGCTATCCCACCTAGAACTCAAGAATGGTACACTGCAGGTCCTTTAAGTCACACTATTTTTTTAACTATCACACTACTTTTTAAGACTCACATGCAGCTTTCTCCACCTGACCCAGCATTCTCCACCTGACTGTACCCTATATATATCTCCATGTTGCTCATTTTCCAGGTAGATCTGTCTGTGACTCGATAAAGCCCACTGCGTGGGCGAAACGTTGTCAATAAAGGATCACATTATACTGCTTATGTGTTTATTTTTTCAGGCATTGCTGTCTTGGTTTAAGGTTGCTGCTTACCATCACCCCCAAGTCCTTCTCGCAATCTGTATGGCTAAGTTCTACGTTATTTAACTTATAAGTGCTTGGGTTATGGACACTCCCGAGCTTCAGAACCTTGCATTTATCTACATTGAACTGCATCTGCCACTTTTCTGACCACGAATTAAGTTTGTCTAAATCTTCCTGAAGTTCTATGACATCTATGTTTGAATCAATTATCCTACCTATCTTCGTGTCGTCGGCGAATTTGCTCATATCACTAGTAATTCCCTCATCAAGGTCATTGATATATATTATAAATAACAATGGGCCTAAGACTGATCCCTGTGGAACACCACTTGTTACAAGTCCCCATTCGGATTTAACCCCATTTATGCACACTCTCTGCTTCCTATTGGTGAGCCATGACTCGATCCATGACAGCACTTTTCCCCCAATGCCATGAGCTGCCACTTTCTTTAACAGTCTCTGGTGCGGTACTCTATCAAAAGCCTTACTAAAGTCTAAATAAACAATATCGAATTCTTTATCGTGATCAACAGCCTCAAAAGCTTTACTGAAGAAGGTTAATAAATTAGATAGGCAGGAACGGCCCCTCGTGAATCCATGCTGGGTATCATTAATCAAATTATGGTTATCTAGATGGCTTCTAATAATATCAGCTATAATTTATACATCATTAGTAAGGCCTCACCTAGATTATGCAGCTCAGTTCTGGTTTCCATTTTACAGAATGGATATAAATTCGTTAGAAAACATTCAGCGACGAATGACAAAGTTAATTCATAGCATTAGAAATCTTCCGTATGAAGAAAGATTGAAGACCCTTAAATTACATTCACTTGTAAGACGAAGAATGAGGAAGACATGATCGAGGTTTTAAGTGGAAGATGGGTATTAATAAGGGGGATATAAATAAGGTCTTGAGGATATCTCTCCAGAGAGAACCCGCAATAATGGATTCAAATTGGATAAGTTTAGATTTAGAAAGGATATAGGAAAATATTGGTTTGGAAATAGGGTAGTTGATGAGTGGAACAGTCTGCCTAGTAGGGTCATTGAAGCTAGGACCTTGGGTAGTTTCATAAGAAGAACATAAGAACATAAGAAAGGAGGAACACTGCAGCAGGCCTGTTGGCCCATACTAGGCAGGTCCTTCACAATCCGTCCCACTAACAGAATATTTGCTCAACCCAATTTTCAATGCTACCCAAGAAATAAGCTTTGACAATTCTACCCACTCATGCGCGAGTCCCACTCAAATCCAACCCCTCTCACTCATGAATTTATCCAACCTAAATTTGAAACTACCCAAGGTCCTAGCTTCAATAACCCTACTAGGCAGACTGTTCCACTCATCAACTACCCTATTTCCAAACCAATACTTTCCTATATCCTTTCTAAATCTAAACTTATCTAACTTGAATCCATTATTGCGGGTTCTCTCTTGGAGAGATATCCTCATGGATAAATTCATGAGTGAGAGGGGTTGGATTTGAGTGGGACTCGCACTTGAGTTAATAGAATCTTCAAAGCTTATTTCTTGGGTAGAATTGAAAATTAGGTTGGGCAATTATTCTGTTAGTGGGATGGATTGTGAAGAACCTGCCTAGTATGGGCCAACAGGCCTGCTGCAGTGTTCCTCCTTTCTTATGTTCTTATGTTCTTAATTGACTCTAGTAATTTGCCTACATTGAGGTCCCGGCTTATTGGGCTAGTTTGACGGTAGTGACTTGTCCCCTGCTTTAAAAATAGGAATTACATTAGCCATCTTCCACATATCAGACACTACACCTGTTTGAAGAGATAAATTAAAAATGTTAGATATTGGTTCACAGAGTTCCATTTTGCATTCCTTAAGAACCCTTGCAAAAAGCTCATCAGGACCCGGCGATTTATTTTGTTTCAGTCGGTCCAGCTGTTTCATAATCATTTCGCTAGTGACTGTGATATTACATAATTTATCTTCTTCTGGGCCTCTGTAAAAATTAATTACTGGGATTTTTAATGTCTTCCTGTGTGAAAACCGAGAGAAAATAATTATTAAAAATAGAGCACATATCATTCTCCTTGTCAGTAAGATGCCCAAAGTTATTTTTAAGGGGACCTATCTTATCCCTAACTTTTGTTCTATAAACCTGGAAAACTTTTTGGGTTAGTTTTTGAATCCCTAGCAACTTTAATTTCATAGTCCCGTTTAGATTTTCTTATTCCCTTTTTAACGTCCCTCTTAATGTCAGTATACTGATTTATAAGATGACCCTCACCTCTTTTTATGCGCCTATAAATTCCTTTCTTCTGCCCTAAAAGATATTTGAGCCTATTATTCATCCATTTTGGGTCATTTCTACTTGATCTAATTTCTTTATACGGGATAAATGTTCTTTGGGCAGCCTGTATAGTGTTAAAAAAACTGTCATATTGATACCTCTCTTCTTCACCCCAGTCCACAGTTGATAAGTGTTCTCTACATAAGAACATAAGAATGGAGGAACACTGCAGAAGGCCTACTGGCCCATACAAGGCAGGTCCTTATCAAAACCACCACTACCTAAGAATTTACTCCTGTACTCACGACACTAATCAAACCCAGCCCCTCCCACTCATATATTTGTCCAATCTCTTTTTAAAGCCCCCCAAGGTCCTAGCCTCTATCACCCTACTCGGAAGATTGTTCCACGCATCTACAACTCTGTTCGAAAACCAGTACTTGCCTATGTCCTTTCTAAATCTAAATTTATCCAATTTAAATCCGTTATTTCTCGTTCTTACTTGGTTCGATATCCTCAGTATTTTATTAATATCTCCTTTGTTTATGCCCATCATCCACTTGTACACCTCGATGATATCTCCCTCATTCTACGTCTCTCCAGAAGTGGAGATTCAATGCTCTAAGTCTATCTTCATACGGGAGATTTCTTATACTGTAAATCATTTTTGTCATTCTTCTTTGTATGTTCTCAATGAATATATATCCATCCTGTAGTAAGGAGACCAAAACTGGCTGCATAATCCAAATGAGGTCTCACTAGTGATGTATAGAGCTGTAAAATAACTTTTGGACATCTGTTGCTTATACTTCTTGAAATAAATCTAGTAATCTGTTAGCCTTATTGCGCACACTTAGGCACTGTTGTCTTGGCTTTAGATTTCTGCTTACCATGACTCCCAAGTCTTTTTCACATTCTGTATGATCAAGCTCAACTTCACCTAGTTTATATATTCGAGGGATATTTTCATTACCAACGACAAGCACCTTCACTTGTCCACATTGAACTTCATAGGCTCAAATATCTTTAGGGAGAAGAAAGGAATTTATAGGCGCATAAAAGAGGTGAGGGTCATCTTATAAATCCCGTATACTGACATTAAGAGGGACGTTAAAAGGGAATAAGAAAAGCTAAACGGACTATGAAATTAAGTTGCTAGGGATTCAAAAACTAACCCAAAAAGTTTTTCCAGGTTTATAGAACAAAAGTTAGGATAAGATAGGTCCCCTTAAAAATAACTTTGGGCATCTTACTGACAAGGAGAATGATATGTGCTCTATTTTTAATAATTATTTTCTCTCGGTTTCACACAGGAAGACATTTAATATCCCAGTAATTAATTTTACAGAGGCCCAGAAGAAGATAAATTATGTAATATCACAGTCACTAGCGAAATGATTATGAAACAGCTGGACCGACTGAACAAAATAAATCGCCGGGTCCTGATGAGCTTTTTGCAAGGGTTCTTAAGAATGCAAAATGGAACTCTGTGAACCAATATCTAACATTTTTAATTTATCTCTTCAAACAGGTGTAGTGTCTGATATGTGGAAGATGGCTAATGTAATTCCTATTTTTAAAGCAGGGGACAAGTCACTACCGTCAAACTACCGCCCAATAAGCCTGACCTCAATTGTAGGCAAATTACTAGAGTCAA
>WNWK01057790.1:0-10638 GCA_009830355.1 Cherax destructor
GACAGGCAGACATAGAGAGAGGACCAGAGACAGAGTGAGAAAGGCAGACATAGAGATAGGGCCAGGGATTTGCCCATCAGAAGTTTTGAAATGTTGGAGTTGAAAACTAAGACATTTGTAACACCTTTTTATCTTAGTTCAGTGACGTTTCATTTGTGCAGCAGATGAAACTCCTTTATTAGCTTTATCAATGTAATGTAAAGGCATGAGGACGAGGACGAGGACAATGGAAGATGTTGAGACATAAGGACGAGGACGAGGACAGTGGAAGATGTTGAGACATAAGGACGAGGACGAGGACAGTGGAAGATGTAGAGAGAAGCAGCAGTTGAAGGTGTGGGTACTTGTCGATGTAATTTTTCTGGGGCTTTAACCAGAGGAAGAGAAGATAGGGCTTAACTTAGATGATGTGTCAATATGTCAGGATAACCTTGATGGAGAATAATTCAGAAGGAGAGTATATATATTTCAGGGTAACTTTGGAAATGCTTAATTCAGCAGAAGTGTAGGCATGTAAGGGTAGTTTTGCTGGGACCTACTAAGCAGAATGTTAAAAATGTCAGGGTAATCTTACTGGGATATACTAAAGCAGAAGTGAAAATATATAAAGAGTAATATTTCAGGGCTTTAATCCAGGAGATGTGTACGTACGTCTGTGCAGCGTTTTGGTGGGGCTTAACCCAGCAGAAGTGTAAATATGTCAATATATTTTAGTGGTGCAGATACGTAAAGAAACTCGACTCAACTGCTGGATAGAACTGATCAATGACTCTAGTTGTTTTGATTAGTTTGACAGCTTTCTATGCATCCCATGCCCATCCTGTAGGTGGTAGGCTACAAATTAAAGAAAAACAAAATTGGTCAAGAAACTGGAACCCTTATTACTTTAACTAAGGCGAAGGTCACTACTTCATTATTTCTACTATATATTGGTGTAGAGTCTGACCTGAGAACACCGCCGTATACCGCTGCTACGAAGAGCCCTGACAAGCCTGGTAGATGATTCAACTTATCTGTTACCAGATAAGGCAGTATCTGGTCAGGCTTTGTTATTCTTCCCGAGGTGAAAGGATCGCAGGTGTTGTAGACAGCATAGGCGACGAGGCCAGAGAAGTAGAAGATTCCCCACAGCACAAACAATCCCACTGTAAATATACTGCAAAGTCTGCAAAAAATGAAAACTTTAAATGAGCTTCGCAATGTTAGATTTTTTAATAAACAACAATCAAAATTGCCTTGAATGCAAGAAATCAGCTGTTAACAATGTAACATGTTCAAGGAACTCTTAAAAAAAGCATTTACGTTCGTAGCAAAACACTGAATGTCAACACGAATGACTGCACTCGAACATTACAAATAAATATACCTTTCCTGAAGAATATACACCTAAGTCCAGTTATCAAAAAGCCCAGACAGGTAATCTCTTAATTCCCCACATCGCCCGTTGGTCCTTCGAACCGGATGTGATTAGTGAATTAATCATTATTGAATTAATTATTTAATAATTAAGTGACTGATTGTAGAAAGTGAGTATAGAGTACACAGATTAATTAATTGTGGGGTGAATTGTAATAATTAGTCCAATTAATTGCTAGCCCAGGCGTGGCTACGATTTGTGCAAATGTAAGGTTTGATAATCACCTTTATAAACAATTTATTTAATTTGTGACATCAGTGGTTATTAATCCTACAACCATAGTTAAAAGAAGAAGAAAGAGGAAAAGATAGAATGAGAAATAAATAAATAACAATAATAATTGGTGTTAAGCACTAAGGCCATGTAGGTCATTCATCCCAACACTATGTGGAGGTTTGATTGTCTGTCTGCTGAGCAGATAGATCAGCTTCCTATTTGTACTCAGAAGAAGAACAAGAAGATAAATGAGGGGAAGAATAAAAGGAGGATAAGGAGGATGAGATAAAGACATGAAAGAGAAGGAGAAGTAGAAGAAAATAAGAGTAGGAAAAAAAGGAAGGTAAGAAAAATGAAGAGAAGAGTGAGTTGTGTAGAGAATGAAGAGATGAAGGAGATATATTTTGAGGAGTTTTTGTGTGTATATATTGTAGTAAGATAGACAATATATGTATGAGCAGCTCTCAGCTATCTTGTATGACTTAGTAAGAAGTAACAACAATAGTCATACAAAACACCCAGAACTCACCGCGTGGAGCTGCCTGCCTACTACACCCCTTCCCCCTTGCCTGTATTCATTTACTACCTTCACTCTGCTGCTGACACCTGCTCAAGGGTCTGGCTTCTTAAGCTTCCTTGCAGCAGCGCCATTTCCTTTTCCATTCTTGTCCTGAGCTCCTGAAGATTTTTGTGTAGTCTGATTATTTTTGGGCATGTTTTTCTTGGCTTATTGTTGGGATTTAGGATGCTGATCCAAGGTGCTGGAGGCACCAGTGTCCTTCCTTACCACTTCAGCCTTAGGCTTTTCTTTTGGCTTTAATTCAAGTCACTGAGGGTCGGGGATATCCTGGTAGATGATCCGTCTCTCTGGCTCCTGAGAGGTGGTGCTGGGTTGAGTAGGTTTAACCTCTGGGGTTGACGGTGAAGACAACCGCCCGGCTGCTACATTATAGTCTTCGTGCTTCACGGCCCAACCATTTTCTTCCGTTTTCTGTGACTGATCTTCTGGTGTTGATGTCTCGCTCAGGCTGTTGTGAACTGGTGTTGATGTCTCGCTCAGGCTGTTGTGAACTGGTGTTGATGTCTCGCTCAGGCTGTTGTGCACTGGTGTTGATGTCTCGCTCAGCCTGTTGTGCACTGGTGTTGATGTCTCGCTCAGGCTGTTGTGCACTGGTGTTGATGTCTCGCTCAGGCTGTTGTGCACTGGTGTTGATGTCTCGCTCAGGCTGTTGTGCACTGGTGTTGATGTCTCGCTCAAGCTGTTGTGCACTGGTGTTGATGTCTCGCTCAGGCTGTTGTGCACTGGTGTTTTACCGTTGCTCAGGCTATTGTGCACGGGTGTACCATCGTTTAGGCTGTTGTGCACTGGTGTACCGTCACTCAGACTGTTGTGCACTGGTGCTGTATCGTCGCTCAGGCTGTTGTGCACTGGTGTTGTACCTTTGCTCAGACTGTTGTGCACTGGTGTACCGTCGTTCAGACTGTTGTGCACTGGTGTTGTGCCGTAGCACTGAGTGTTGTGCACTGGTGTTGTACCGTCGCTCAGGCTGTTTGCACTGGTGTTGTACCGTTGTTCAGGCTGTTATGCACAGGTGTACCGTCGTTCAGGCTGTTGTGCACTGGAGTACCGTTGCTCAGACTGTTGTGTACTGGTGTTGTACCGTCGCTCAGGGTGTTGTACACTGGTGTTGTACCGTCGCTCATGGTGTTGTACACTGGTGTTGTACCGTTGCTCAGACTGTTGTGCACTGGTGTTGTACCGTCGTTCAGACTGTTGTGCACTGGTGTTGTACCGTCGTTCAGACTGTTGTGCACTGGTGTTGTACCGTCGCTCAGGGTGTTGTACACTGGTGTTGTACCGTCGTTCAGACTGTTGTGCACTGGTGTTGTACCGTCGCTCAGGGTGTTGTACACTGGTGTTGTACCGTTGCTCAGACTGTTGTGCACTGGTGTTGTACCGTCGCTCAGGGTGTTGTACACTGGTGTTGTACCGTCGTTCAGACTGTTGTGCACTGGTGTTGTACCGTCGCTCAGGGTGTTGTACACTGGTGTTGTACCGTCGCTCAGGGTGTTGTACACTGGTGTTGTACCGTCGCTCAGAGTGTTGTGCACTGGTATTGTACCGTCGCTCAGGGTGTTGTACACTGGTGTTGTACCGTCGCTCAGGGTGTTGTACACTGGTGTAGTACCGTCGCTCAGGGTGTCGTGCACTGGTGTAGTACCGTCGCTCAGGGTGTTGTAAACTGGTGTTGTACCGTCGCTCAGGGTGTTGTACACTGGTGTTGTACCGTCGCTCAGGGTGTCGTGCACTGGTGTAGTACCGTCGCTCAGGGTGTCGTGCACTGGTGTTGTACCGTCGCTCAGGGTGTTGTACACTGGTGTTGTACCGTCGCTCAGGGTGTTGTGCACTGGTGTTGTACCGTCGCTCAGGGTGTGTGCACTGGTGTTGTACCGTCGTCAGGGTGTTGTACACTGGTGTTGTACCGTCGCTCAGGGTGTTGTACACTGGTGTAGTACCGTCGTCTCAGGTGTGTGCACTGGTGTTGTACCGTCGCTCAGGTGTGTGCACTGGTGTTGTACCGTCGCTCAGGTTGTTGTGCACTGGTGTAGTACGTCGCTCAGGGTGTTGTCCTGGTGTGTACCTCGCTCAGGTGTTGTGCACTGGTGTTGTACCGTCGTTCAGATGTTGTGCACTGGTGTTGTACCGTCGCTCAGGGTGTTGTACACTGGTGTTGTACCGTCGCTCAGGGTGTTGTACACTGGTGTTGTACCGTTGCTCAGACTGTTGTGCACTGGTGTTGTACCGTCGTTCAGACTGTTGTGCACTGGAGTTGTACCGTCGTTCAGCTGTTGTGCACTGGTGTTGTACCGTCGCTCAGGGTGTTGTCACTGGTGTGTACCGTCGTTCAGTGTTGTGCACTGGTGTTGTACGTCGCTCAGGGTGTTGTCACTGGTGTTGTACCGTTGCTCAGTGTGTGCACTGGTGTGTACCGTCGCTCAGGGTGTTGTCACTGGTGTTGTACCGTCGTTCAGATGTTGTCACTGGTGTGTGTACCGTCGCTCAGGGTGTTGTACACTGGTGTTGTACCGTCGCTCAGGGTGTTGTACACTGGTGTTGTACCGTCGCTCAGAGTGTTGTGCACTGGTATTGTACCGTCGCTCAGGGTGTTGTACACTGGTGTTGTACCGTCGCTCAGGGTGTTGTACACTGGTGTAGTACCGTCGCTCAGGGTGTCGTGTACTGGTGTAGTACCGTCGCTCAGGGTGTTGTGCACTGGTGTTGTACCGTCGCTCAGGGTGTTGTACACTGGTGTTGTACCATCGCTCAGGGTGTCGTGCACTGGTGTAGTACCGTCGCTCAGGGTGTCGTGCACTGGTGTTGTACCGTCGCTCAGGGTGTTGTACACTGGTGTTGTACCGTCGCTCAGGGTGTCGTGCACTGGTGTAGTACCGTCGCTCAGGGTGTCGTGCACTGGTGTTGTACCGTCGCTCAGGGTGTTGTACACTGGTGTAGTACCGTCGCTCAGGGTGTCGTGCACTGGTGTTGTACCGTCGCTCAGAGTGTCGTGCACTGGTGTTGTACCGTCGCTCAGGTTGTTGTGCACTGGTGTAGTACCGTCGCTCAGGGTGTTGTGCACTGGTGTAGTACCGTCGCTCAGGGTGTTGTGCACTGGTGTTGTACCGTCGTTCAGGGTGTTGTGCACTGGTGTAGTACCGTCGCTCAGGGTGTTGTGCACTGGTGTAGTACCGTCGCTCAGGTGTTGTGCACTGGTGTTGTACCGTCGCTCAGGGTGTCGTGCACTGGTGTTGTACCGTCGCTCAGGGTGTTGTGCACTGTGTGTACCGTCGCTCAGGGTGTTGTGCACTGGTGTGTACCGTCGCTCAGGTGTTGTGCACTGGTGTTGTACCGTCGCTCAGGTGTGTTGTGCACTGGTGTGTACCGTCGCTCAGGTGTTGTGCACTGGTGTAGTACCGTCGCTCAGGGTGTTGTGTACTGGTGTTGTACCGTCGCTCAGGTGTTGTGCACTGGTGTAGTACCGTCGCTCAGGGTGTTGTGCACTGGTGTAGTACCGTCGCTCAGGGTGTTGTGCACTGGTGTTGTACCGTCGCTCAGGTGTTGTGCACTTGTGTGTACCGTCGCTCAGTGTTGTGACTGGTGTTGTACCGTCGCTCAGGGTGTTGTGTACTGGTGTTGTACCGTCGCTCAGACTGTTGTGTACTGGTGTTGTACCGTCGCTCAGGGTGTTGTGTACTGGTGTTGTACCGTCGCTCAGACTGTTGTGTACTGGTGTTGTACCGTCGCTCAGACTGTTGTGTACTGGTGTTGTACCGTCGCTCAGGGTGTTGTGCACTGGTGTTGTACCGTCGCTCAGGTGTTGTGTACTGGTGTGTACCGTCGCTCAGAGTGTTGGCGTTGTACCTCGCTCAGGTGTTGTCACTGGTGTGTACCGTCGCTCAGGGTGTTGTGCACTGGTGTAGTACCGTCGCTCAGGGTGTTGTGCACTGGTGTTGTACCGTCGCTCAGGGTGTTGTGCACTGGTGTTGTACCGTCGCTCAGGGTGTTGTGCACTGGTGTAGTACCGTCGCTCAGGGTGTTGTTTACTGGTGTTGTACCGTCGCTCAAGGTGTTGTGCACTGGTGTTGTACCGTCGCTCAGGGTGTTGTGTACTGGTGTAGTACCGTCGCTCAGGGTGTTGTGCACTGGTGTAGTACCGTCGCTCAGGGTGTTGTGCACTGGTGTAGTACCGTCGCTCAGGGTGTTGTACACTGGTGTAGTACCGTCGCTCAGGGTGTTGTGCACTGGTGTTGTACCGTCGCTCAGGGTGTTGTGCACTGGTGTAGTACCGTCGCTCAGGGTGTTGTACACTGGTGTAGTACAGTCGCTCAGGGTGTTGTACACTGGTTGAAGGTTGAAGGTTTGGTACACAAATGCGGATGGAATTACGAATAAGTATGAAGAGTGGAATGAAAGAATAGATGAGGCATCTCCAGACATCATAGCGGTCACAGAAACTAAATTAAATGAGACAGTAACAGATGCAATCTTCCCGCAGGGATATCAGATCCTGAGGAAAGATAGGAGGAGCAGGGGGGGTGGAGGGGTTGTACTGCTTGTAAGGCACCGTTGGAGATTCGAGGAAATGGTAGGAGTGGAGGGGGGTAGAGAACGGGAATTCATAGTAGGTACCATCCAGTCTGGGGAGCATAAGATAATCATTGCAGTGATGTATAACCCACCACAGAACTGCAGGAGGCCAGGAGAAGAATACGATGAGAACAACAGAGCGATGGTGGACACCCTGGCAGAGGTGGCAAGAAAGCACACATGAGCAGAGCGAAGCTACTGGTCATGGGAGATTTCAACCACAGGGAGATCGACTGGGAGAATCATGAACCCGTGGGGTCCAGAAACTTGGAGAGCCAAGATGATGGACGTGGTACTGGAAAACCTGATGCACCAACATGTCAGGGACACGACCAGAGAGAGGGAGAAGATGAACCAGCAAGACTGGACCTTGTATTCACCCTGAACAGCTCAGATATTGAAGACATAACGCACGAGAGCCCCTGGGAGCCAGTGACCATATGGTGCTTAGCTTTGAGTACATTGTAGAGCTACAGGTGGAGAGGGAAACAGTACCGATAGAGACAAACCAGACTTTAAAAGAGGAAACTACACGGGCTTGAGGAATTTCCTGCAGGACATCCAGTGGGAAAGGGAAATGGAAGGACTGACAATAAATGAAATGATGGAATACGTAGGGGCAAAGTGCAAGGAGGCAGAGGAACGGTTTATACCCAGAGGCAAATGTTTAAATGGGAAGGCCAGAAAGAGCCCCTGGTTTACCCAAAGGTGCAGGGAGGCAAGGAATCAGAGTATCAGAGAATGGAAACGGTACAGAAGGCAAAGAATCCAAGTAAACAAAGAGATTAGTAGAAGAGCTAGAAACGAGTATGCACAAGTACGGAGGGAGGCCCAGAAACAGTACGAAAACGACATAGCATCGAAAGTTAAGTCCGACCCGAAACTGATGTTCAGTCACATCAGAAGGAAGACAACAGTCAAGGACCAGGTGATAAGGCTGAGGAGAGAAGATGGGGAACTCACAAGTAATGATCAAGAGGTATGTGAGGAGCTCAACTTGAGGTTTAAGGAAGTATTCACAATGGAGGAAGGAAGGCAGCTGGGTAGACAGGACATGGTTCGTCACCAACAAGGGATGTACCAAGTGCTAGAGGGCTTACACACAACTGAGGAGGAAGTGAAGCAGTTACTCAGTGACCTCGATACCTCAAAGGCGATGGGTCCGGACAATATCTCCCGTGGGTTCTTCGGGAAGGAGCTGAGGTACTGAGTGTGCCACTTACCACAATATTCAACACATCCCTTGAAACTGGGCAGCTACCTGAGGTATGGAAGAAGGCCAACGTAGTCCCCATTTTTAAAAAGGAGACAGAAAAGAGGCACTAAACTATAGACCGGTGTCACTTACATGTATAGTGTGCAAAGTCCTGGAGAAAATCATCAGGAAAAGAATGGTGGAACACCTTGAGCGGAACAGGATAATAAACGCCAGACAGCATGGATTCCGGGAAGGCAAATCCTGTGTAACAAACCTCCTAGAGTTCTATGATAAAGTAACAGAGGTAAGGCAGGAGAGAGAAGGGTGGGTTGATTGCATTTTCCTGAACTGCAGGAAGGCCTTCGACACAGTTCCTCACATGAGATTAGTAAAGAAGTTGGAAGAACAAGCAGGTATAACAGGAAGGGCACTGGAATGGATCAGGGAATACCTCAAAGGGAGGCAACAACGGGTCATGGTGCGTGGTGAGGTATCACAGTGGGCGCCTGTGACGAGTGGTGTACCGCAGGGGTCAGTCCTAGGACCAGTGTTATTCCTGGTTTATGTAAATGACATGACGGATGGGATAGACTCAGAAGTGTCTCTATTCGCGGATGATGTGAAAATAATGAGGAGAATCACATCAGAAGAGGACCAGGCAGGGCTGCAAACAGACCTGGACAAGCTCGACATCTGGTCTAGAAGTTGGCTTCTCGAATTCAATCCCTCCAAATGCAAAGTCATGAGGATCGGAGAAGGGCAAAGAAGACCGCTGACAGAGTACAAGCTAGGCGGACAAAGGCTACAAACCTCGGCAAAGGAGAAAGACCTTGGAGTGAGTATAACGCCTAGCACGTCTCCGGAGGCACACATCAACCAGATAACTGCGGCAGCATATGGGCGTCTGGCAAACCTTAGATTAGCGTTCCGTTACCTTAACAAGGAATCGTTCAAGACACTGTATACCGTGTACGTCAGGCCCATACTAGAATATGCAGCACCAGTCTGGAACCCACACCTGGTCAAGCACGTAAGGAAACTAGAGAAAGTGCAAAGGTTTGCGACAAGGTTAGTTCCACAACTCAGGGGTCTGTCTTATGAAGAAAGGTTGAGGGAAATAGGACTAACAACACTGGAGGAAAGAAGGGTCAGAGGAGACATGATAACGACATACAAAATACTGCGGGGAATTGACAAGGTAGATAGTGACAGGTTGTTTCAGAGAGGGAACACAGATACAAGGGGACACAACTGGAAGCTGAAGACTCAGATGAGTCAAAGGGATGTCAGGAAACACTTCTTCAGCCACAGAGTAGTCAGGAAGTGGAATGGACTAGAGAAAGATATAGTGGAGGCAGGAACCATACATAGTTTTAAGACAAGGTATGATAAAGCTCATGGAGCAGGGAGAGCAGAGACCCAGTAGCAGACAGCGAAGAGGCGGGGCCAGGAGCTGAGACTCGACCCCTGCAACCACAATTAGGTGAGTACAATTAGGTGAGTACTGGTGTAGTACCGTCGCTCAGGGTGTTGTGCACTGGTGTAGTACCGTCGCTCAGGGTGTTGTGCACTGGTGTAGTACCGTCGCTCAGGGTGTTGTGCACTGGTGTAGTACCGTCGCTCAGGGTGTTGTGCACTGGTGTAGTACCGTCGCTCAGGGTGTTGTGCACTGGTGTAGTATCGTCGCTCAGGGTGTTGTGCACTGGTGTAGTACCGTCGCTCAGGGTGTTGTACACTGGTGTAGTACCGTCGCTCAGGGTGTTGTACACTGGTGTTGTACCGTCGCTCAGGGTGTTGTACACTGGTGTAGTACCGTCGCTCAGGGTGTTGTGCACTGGTGTAGTACCGTCGCTCAGGGTGTTGTGCACTGGTGTAGTACCGTCGCTCAGGGTGTTGTGCACTGGTGTAGTACCGTCACTCAGGGTGTTGTGCACTGGTGTAGTACCGTCGCTCAGGGCGTTGTGCACTGGTGTAGTACGGTCGCTCAGGGTGTTGTGTACTGGTGTTGTACCGTCGCTCAGGGTGTTGTGCACTGGTGTTGTACCGTCGCTCAGGGTGTTGTACACTGGTGTAGTACCGTCGCTCAGGGTGTTATGCACTGGTGTAGTACCGTTGCTCAGGGTGTTGTACACTGGTGTAGTACCGTCGCTCAGGGTGTTATGCACTGGTGTAGTACCGTCGCTCAGGGTGTTGTGCACTGGTGTAGTACCGTCGCTCAGGGCGTTGTGCACTGGTGTAGTACGGTCGCTCAGGGTGTTGTGTACTGGTGTTGTACCGTCGCTCAGGGTGTTGTGCACTGGTGTTGTACCGTCGCTCAGGGTTTTGTGCACTGGTGTAGTACCGTTGCTCAGGGTGTTGTGCACTGGTGTAGTACCGTCGCTCAGGGTGTTGTGCACTGGTGTAGTACCGTCGATCAGGGTGTTGTGCACTGGTGTAGTACCGTCGCTCAGGGTGTTGTGCACTGGTGTAGTACCGTCGATCAGGGTGTTGTGCACTGGTGTAGTACCGTCGCTCAGGGTGTTGTGCACTGGTGTAGTACCGTCGCTCAGGGTGTTGTGCACTGGTGTAGTACCGTCGATCAGGGTGTTGTGCACTGGTGTAGTACCGTCGCTCAGGGTGTCGTGCACTGGTGTTGTACCGTCGCTCAGGGTGTTGTGCACT
>WNWK01057791.1:0-10638 GCA_009830355.1 Cherax destructor
ATAGCTAAGCACTTTGACCGTGGAAGACAAAGAGCACTGTGTGGCACTATGACCGTGGAAGACAAAGGCACTGTAGCTAACACTACGTATAAGTGGAAGACAAGAGCACTGTAGCCCAACACTATGACCGTGGAAGACAAGGCACTGTGGCTAACACTACGACAAGTGGAAGACAAGAGCACTAGCGCTAACACTGACCGTGGGAAGACAAGGCACTGTAGCTAACACTACGACCGTGGAAGACCAAACCACCAGCTAACACTATGACCGTGGAAGACAAGAGCACTATAGCTAACACTACGACCGTGGAAGACAGAGCACTGTAGCCCCAACACTATGACCGTGGAACAAGGCACTGTAGCTAACTTACTGCGACCGTGAACAAGAGCACATAGCCCCAACACTATGACCGTGGAAGACAAGAGTACTGTAGTAGCATGTTGCATGACCAGTGGAAATAAAGCACATGTGTGCCTGTGACCGTGGAAGACAGGCCTGTAGCTAACACTATGACCGTGGAAGACAAAGGCACTGTAAGCCTAACTACTTGTGCGTGGAAGACAAGAGCACTGTGACCATAACACTTTATGACCATCAGAGCAGGAGCGCTGTGGCTAACACTGTGACCAGTGGAAGACAAGGCACTGTGGCCTAACACTAAGTGGAAGACAGAGCACTGTAGCTAACATATAAATAATAGTGTCAGAAGATATAGAGCATACAGCTAACACTATGACCGTGGAGATTCAAGAAGAGCCTTTCATATGCTATGACCGTGGAACAAGAGCACTGTGGCTAACACTATGACCGTGGAGGAACCTAAAGGCATGGCTAACACTATGACCGTGGAGACAAGAGCGCTGTAGCTAACACTATGACCGTGGAAGACAGAGCACTGTGGCTAACACTATGACCGTGGAGACAAAGGCACTTTGTAGCTAACATGACCGTGGAAGACAAGAACACTGTAGCTAACATGACCGTGGAGGAACCTATGAAACGCACCAGCTGCGCTGCCGGCCGTGGAGACAAGGCACTGTAGCTAACACTATGACCGTGGAAGACAAGAACACTGTAGCTAACACTATGACCGTGGAAGACAAGAACACTATAGCTAACACTACGACCGTGAGCACTGGCAGCTAACACTACGTGAAGACCTGAAACATTTGTAACTAACACCTTCGAGACCACAACAGTGCCACTATTACATCTGCGAGAAACTGATAGGATGGATAATGAGAACATTCAAGACAGAGATGCCAAGCCAATGATGGGTCAACCACTTCAATCCTTTGTTCTCTCTAGGCTGGAATACTGCTGTACATTAACATCTGTCAAACCAGGTGAAATTGCAGATCCTAGAGAATGTGAGAACCTTTACTGCACGTATTGTAGTTCCGTCAAACACTTTAACTACTGGGAACGCCTGGAAGCACTAGACTTATATTCACTGGAGCCTCAGAGCAGGAGAGATATCATAATCTACACCTTGGAAGTTCTGGAGGGACTGGTCCCTAATTTGCTACAGAAATCACTCTTAATAAAAGACTGCTTGGGCAGTTATAGTTATACCCCAGTGAAAAGTAGGGCGCCACTGGTACACTAAATACAATAAGTGTCAGGGGCCCAGACTGTTTAATAGCTCTCCACCAACTCCTGGGGGCATTCTGTTAGACCTCTGGTTGCCTTCAAGAGGAGCTGGACCAGATACCTAAAGTCAGTGCCAGATCGGCCGGGCTGTGGTTTCGTACGTTGGACTGGTGCAGCCAGCGTGGCACCTTCGTTGATCAGGCCTGATCCACCGAGCCTGGTCATAGACCGGGCGCGCGAATCGATCCCCGGAATGCCCTCAGGTAGACTCAGGTAGTGCCCGTGGAAGACAGAACACTGTAGCTAACACTATGACCGTGGAAGACAAGAACACTGTAGCCTTTAACTATGACCTTGGAAGACAAGAGCACCTTAGTAACACTACCAAACCGTGGAAGCCGAAATTGGCTAACACTATGACCGTGGAAGACAAGAGCACTGCTATAGCTAACACTAGAGCCGTGGAAGACCGAGCACTGTAGCTAACACTATGACCGTGGAAACCAGAACACTGTAGCTAACACTATGACCGTGGAAACAAGAACACTGTAGCTAACACTATGACCGTGAAGACAAAGGCACTGTAGCTAACACTATGACCGTGGAAGACAAGAACACTGTAGCTAACACTAACATGACCGTGGAAGACAAGAGCACTGTAGCTAACACTACTATATATATATATATATATATATATATATATATATATATATATATATATGGCAGTGTTTAAGCCGGTTACTGATAGTTGTATCTCTGGGTAGAGGAGGCTGTGGTAAGGCTCCTCACATTGGTCCGCTCCCACAGCGTACAAGAAATGCGCATTTAATGTACTGTTAATGGGTATACTGTCGTGTGATGGTCCACCATCAACCAACAAAGGCATCCCCGAGATGCTTGTATGAGTCTGATCTGCAACCGCCTTCGTCCGAGGAAGCTACAAATTAATTTCACAGGTAACAGTGAAGGGTCTGTGCCCAGAATCTTATTCAATAACGTAAGCCGTGTTACAGGTAATGCTGCTCAGCAGGGTAGTCAGTCGTAGTCCCTGGTCGGCTGTAGCCACATCGTGACCTGCTGCTTCTCGTTTCTATGCGAAGGTATAGAGCTATAACCCTTGTCGGCTTAGCGCTTTCTTTGATTATAATAATAATAATAAATAGCCAATAATATGCAGTATGGAAGCAGGGACAAAGCTATAGTGCTGTGATGACCTACGGCGCCAGCATGATGTCGGGGATCACGTGTGCGCGATCATTCCTACACCTAAAATTATCACACTATATTCATAAGGACTCCTCAACTGCCTAAATCATACCTTAGCAACAGAAACCAATATGTGTACACAAATGGAGCTAGCTCTACCGCGCAAACTATTGCGGTAAAGTGTCCACAGGGAAAGTGTTCTTGGCCCTTCTCTTTCTGCTTCTTTATTAACGACCTACAAATGCCATCTCAACTACTCAAACCCATACAATTTTCAGATGACATTCATACATTTATCACGGCAGACCCATGCGGCTGACCTGTAAATACTGAATTGCAGAAAATATCTGCAATTAGTGACCAAACTTACTCTCAATATTGGTAAACTATTTTATCAGTTTGGGAACGAATACAAACTTTGCCAACATGATAAACGGGTCCCCTACAGAAACTCACAGGGAAAATTCTTAGGAATCCATCTTCTGACAGGTAATAAATTCAGACATATGCAACAAATTTCCAAGAAAGTCTCAGACTAAGTGGAGACCACTATCCCAGATACATTTATGTTTCCTAACCAGCTCTCCTTACCCTATATCACTCTCATTACCCCTATCACCTGAATCTAGCATGAGAACAACATCAATAACTCATCAGACCAGCACTTTATAAAAGCTCAGTTAGAATGATAGCAAATTCTCCACTCAGACAACATACTCCACCAATATTAAAAAATCTAAACTTATACCATACAAGACATCCATACTTTTCTGTACTTCTTCTATATAGAACACTCTATACAAATATTAACACACCACTCAAACTTCTCCTTACCAACTTTAACAGGACACATGACCATATATAGACACAGATCACTCCTCGTGTTCCCCGTGTCCATCTAACCTGTAAAACTCATGCATGAGCTGGTAGATTCATTGCCTGTCATTGCCAAAGAGAGCCCTGCCTGTACCCCAATTCAAAACGATGCTAAAACCACCTTCTCACCCAAACCTAAATGCTCCAATATCAAACATACAACAAAGTAGAATAATCCTTACGTGTAAAAAACTTATAATCTGGCAAATACAAACCTGTTATAGTCTCTTTTCCATACTATTTAACTGTTTCTATAACGTTTACATTTATCGTGACCGTAAACTGTGGCTTCACAGTACGGTTAATTGTTTTAAATGTTGTCTCACTCAATTAGTTGCATTGCTACAATTATTGATATGTCCAACTTATATTCAAACTTATAACTTAGATACTAGTATACTTATTTTATAAATTATCAACCATAACTTTTTACATATAGTCTATAATTAAGTAGTCCTAGAATGCCCGCAATGCACAGCATATTAGGGGCTTTTTGGCGCCATCTCCATCCAATACCTACTGTATCTGTCACAACCATGTATCACTGTACCCATGTCTCAATAAAATATTATTATTATTATTATTATTATTATTATTATTATTATTATCACTTAGGCTTGTGTCTCGGCTCTAGACCCTCTGTTACCGGGCGGGTGCTGTCATGAACTTATCACAGGTTGGAGCCCAGTGCTTGCCGTAACAAGAGGAGACATTTGGGAATACGTGTAGTGGAGACGGGTGGGTGTATCCTGTATACTCATATTTGCTTTGTGCTGTGTGGCGACTGAGAACACACCCACTGTCATGCTGTCATTAGTTTTAGTTGCCTACTGACAGCTGGCATCATCTAGGTATTTTGCTTTGGGTGAGGACCTGTCAGGTAGTCGCTCTTTATCTGTTATTAGTTTGCATATAGGCCACAATATGTTTTTGTCATGCTTCCTATCTCAGCAAATTGAATCTTTGTTAGCAGACCGTAGATTCACTGTTTTTTTTTTTTTTTATTTTTTTTTTTGGAGGCAGTTTCCTCTGTACGATGGGACTGAAAACCGAGCCACTCTCTTTCAGTTTCGTAAGAGCCCAGAAACTGAACCAGTTATCCAGAAGTTTCTAGATGTTGTCGGCTTTCTTGTAGTATAATGTGAGGTGTGAATCAGCAGCCTGTAGACGTGTTTGTCTGTGATCCATGCTTATCACGGTAATTAGGTTCTAGGACCTGAGTAATGTGCTTGTAATTAGCATCTGTGATATCAGGCCCTTGATAGGTCACCAGCTTCTTCCCTCTGTTGGGTTGTCAAGTAATTGAACTGATCAAGATCATTGTCTGACTGCCAGTGTGACCGGAAACTTGTAAAGTTCTTCAAGATTCACCATGTCACATGTGGAAAGTTATATCTGTGGTAATCGTAGTATCATCTGTGGTTATTAGGAAGCAATGGATGATGTTGTGCCCCTGTTGTCCTTTGCCTAAGGTCTCGTTAAAGCTACAGGTCCTCAAGGATGAATTCCTTCCTTTAATAACGTTCCTGATTTCATTCCATTTCCAATTCGTCCGCTGAACCCATAAACGAAGTCTGAGGTTGCTCATACGCTTCTGTGAAGTCTCATTACACTTGTCTCAATAAATTTAAGTTAGCCTCTAACTCTAGGTAATCAATTAGAGTACCTGGATCAGTGTTCACAGGTAGCTAATCAATCTCATCAAGGAGGGCCCCTGCTTACGGTCGGCTGAATCTGGTTATATAACATATGCATGGTGACTTACGAGTCAGCAAAGACTCACTATTGTGGTGACACTTGCTAGTTGACAGCTAAGTAGACTAACAACTATGACTCAAATTCTGTATCATCGATTATTAAACAGTACATCAGGTGTTTGATCACCCTGTTCACAGCCACTAGACAGGTATCTGCCAGACATATACATCTTCTCCACTATCCATCTTTAGCTCCATGTGTTCCACTGGAGTTCTCGTGACAAATGCTGGTTCAATCCCAATACAGACAGATGTGTGGCTGTGTGTGGAGTGGTAAAATGTTGTTGTGTTATTAAGATGGCATCATAGGCGTAGTGTAATATTAGGGTCCAGTGCCAGATGGCATCATAAATGCATGATTCTGACGGTCTTCCCAAGGCAACGTTACTGGACCCTCGGAATTCAAACTGCCACCATTTTTAAATTTCCCATGTTTTTGGCTAATATAATAACAACTGTGCCCCAACTGCTGCTGACAACGTAATGTGAGGCATGTTCTTCCACTCTGTACAAGGGCTCTGGTGAGTGTCTATATAGTGATTAACAGTTAATAATGAAGAACCAGTTGCCTGTTTACCTGGAGTTTACCTGGAGAGAATTCCAGGGTCATGCCCCCGCAAGCCCGGTCTGGCAAACCAGGCCTCATGTTGGACCAGAGCCTGATCCAACCAAGCTGTTACTGCTGGCCGCAGTTGGCAGTACGGACCACAGCCTGGCTGGTCAGGAGCTGCCTAACTGGGCGTTTTCTCTCACCGTCTGGAGCATCAGGGGGTTTGTTGAAATTTTATATGTATGCTGGGAGGCAGTTGAACAATCTTGGGCCTGACGCTTATTGTGTTGTCCTCAACGTGCTAGTGGCACCTGCTTTCATTGGGGATGTTACATCGCCTGCCGAGTCTTTTTTACTTTCATGGGAGGTATTTTCGTGTGCAAGTTTGGTACTGTCCTGAGAAATTTTCCACGTGTATATAACAATGTATCTCTCCCGCCTGCGTTCTAGGGGTATGGGTTTACAACTTCAAGCGTTCCCAGTAGTGAGGGTGGTTTATTGCGGTTAACTGCGTGCCATTGAAGGTTCTCCTGCACATTTTCAGGTCAGCAATTTCACCTGCCTTGAAGGTTGCGTTGAGTGCAATATTCCAGCCTACAAATAGAACAAGCGATTTGTAAAAGTGTCAACATGGGCATCCCTGGTTTGAAGGTTCTCATTATCCATCCTGTCACTTTTCTAGTAGCAATGTTATTATCCCTAGTCGGTACTGCCTATATTCTACTATCGTTCTAATTTCGCTCACTTCCTATCAGTTCAGTAGAACCACGTCTAGTTCATAAGAGCCACTAATGTTTAGAATAGTGTATGTGTGGGTAATGATGCGGATTAGGTTGGTAATTCAATCAAGTCATTTGTGAATTCAGCCCAAAAATTCTGCCATCCCATTCTGGAATAATGGTGCCTCTGGTTCACACAGGGCAGTGTTGTAAATAGTTGCGATAGTTATCTTGGTGAGAGGAGGCTGGCAATGGGCCCTCACTGGTCAACTCCCCACGGTGTACAAGAAATGCCCATTTAGTGTTACTGTTAATGGGTGCTTGCTGTTGGGAAGTGTATGGGGTCTATATCGCTCCGGCAAAACATCCCCGAGATACTTGTTTGAGTGACAATCTGCAACCACGCTGTCCATGAGGAAGTTACAACAGTTTCGGGAACAGTGGGGTCAAATTTGCATTGTAATGTGTTATGGAATGATAGAGTACATCACTGCACAAAGGTTTTCATAGGATAAGTCGTCCCTGGGTAGTCTTTCCAGTGAGCAGAGTTAGGTCCACCACACTGTCACTCTGATTGATCACCCGCCTCACTCAGAGTTAGGTCGCCCACCTCCTCAGGATTGGGTCACCCCGCCTCACTCCAGGGGATTAGGTCACCTCATTCAGGTTAGGTCACCCGCCTCACTCCAAAATTAGGTCACCCGCCTCACTCAAAGTTAGGTCACCCGCCTCACTCAGGAAAACTTTTATGTGGCTGGCCTGGGTGGGCTGAGTGCCTGGTCACTAACACAAGTGCGGTTTGGTTGTCAATTTGTGTAGGCTGTGAGGTTATCATAAGTACTAAGTTACACTGTTTAACTCTAACACCTTAAGTACTTATAAGTAAGTAGTATTGGAGGGCGTTGGAAGACGACCAAAACGCAGATGTGATTTTTACAGATTTACGACAAAATGCGATCATGGGTGATAGCGCACAAAATAGGGCCGTGGCATTACGGGAAAGGTAGGCAGATGGATTTTCGAGTTCCTAACACACAGAATACAAAAAAATGCAGTATTGAACAAGGCAAGATCCAGCATCGGCGGTACGCTCAGTGCCCCAAAGGCGCGTGCAGCACCTCTGCTGTTTCTCCTCTGTAGACATAGATAAAAACACGGAACCCTTTTGTATCATCATTTTGCAGATGACACTAAAATAATAAGTCACTACGGTGAGAGACACTGAAAATTGCAGGAGAACAGCGGGTCTTCAGTGATGGAGGGAACAACATAGTTGATGGTGATCAGTTCAACTTCTGTGCAGTATGGAAAACAGAAGAACTCGAAAAGAGAGCCCATCTCTAAACTCAGGGTCTGAAATGAGACGAAGGGAACACGCAAAGAAGACTGCTGAATATAATTATGTCAATGAATATGCACAAGACCATAACAAGACAAAGATCTCAACAGCCAGGAAGATGACAGTTGGGTATTGAGAACTTTCAAAACCAGGAAATAATGTCGATGGTGACACTCTTCAAATCGCTAGTGCTCCCTCACTTAGGAGTCTGCTCTGCTGCTGGCAGCCTGTTAGGCAGGAGAAATATCAAAGCTGGAACAAATGAGATGTTGTGGCTCACACTGTTCTCAAACTATCAAATTATTGGGAACGCCTTCAGTCTTGAACTGTGCTCATTGGAGCGGAGGAGAGATACATGTAATATATACCTGGGAAAGTACTTGAGGGCCTGGTCCCAGATCCTTATAGATGCAGCACAAAGTGCAAGCTCAGCTCCTCTCAGATGCAGCACAAGTGCAGCTCAGCTCCCCTCAAGATGCAGCACAAGTGCGGCTCAGCTCTCTAAGATGCAGCACAGAATTGCACAGCTCAGCTCCCCTCAGATGCAGAATTACAGCCTCTTCCTCTCAGATGCAGCACAAGTGCAGCACAAGTGCAGCTCAGCTCCCTCAGATGCGCTGAATGCAGCTCAGCTCCTTCAAGATGCAGCACAAGTGCCGGCTCAGCTCCCTCAAGATGCAGCACAGAGTGCAGCTAAGCTCTTTTCCAGATGCAGCACAAGTGCAGCTCAGCTCCCCTCAGATGCAGCACCAGTGGCTGGCTCCCTACTCAGATGCAGCACTAAATTGCAGCTCATCTCAAGATGCAGCACAGTGCCAGATCGGCTTTCTCAGATGCCAACTTTAAGGTGCAGCTGCAGCTCCCCTCAAGATGCAGCACAAGTGCAGCTCAGCTCCCCTCAAGATGCAGCACAAAGTGCAGCTCAGCTCTCTCAAGATGCAGCTAAGTGCAGCTCAGCTCCCTCAAGATTTTTGCACAAAGGACAGCTCAGCTCCCCCTCAAGATACAGCACAAGTGCGCTCAGCTCTCTCAAGATGCAGCACAAGTGCAGCTCAGTCCCTAAGGTGAGCACCCAAATCAGCTAAACTCCTCAAAATGCAGCACAAGTGCAGCTCAGCTCTCAAGATGCAGCACTGGTGGCTCCCGCTCTCTCAAGGATCAGCACAAGTGCAGCTCAGCTCCCTCAAGATGCAGCACAGTGCGGGTCAGGGTCCTCAAGATTAGCACAAATGCAGCTCAAACTCTCAGTGCGGGTGAGCTCAGCTTTCTCAAGATCTAGCACAGTGCGCTCCCGCTCCTCAGATGCAGCACCCCAAATGCGCTCGGGTCCCCTCGAGATGCAGCACAGGTGCCGGGTCAGCTCTTCAAAATGCAGCACAAGTGCAGCTCAACTCCTCCGATTCCCACAAGGGGGCAGGGTCAGGGTCCCCTCAGATGCAGCACAAGTGCAGCTCAGCTCCCTCAAGATGCAGCACAAGTGCAGCTCAGCTCCTCAAGATGCAGCACAAGTGCAGCTCAGCTCTCAAAATGCAGCACAAGTGCCGGGTCAGCTCCTCAAAATGCAGCCAAATGCAGGGTCAGTCTCTCCCCCAAGATTTTTCAGCTTCAAGTGCAGCTCAGCTCCCTCAAAATGCAGCCCCAAATGCAGCTCAGCTCCCCTCAGATGCAGCACAAGTGCAGCTCAGCTCCTCAAGATGCAGCACAAGTGCAGCTCAAGCTCTCAAAAATCAGCACAAGTGCAGCTCAGCTCTCTAAGATGCAGCACAAGTGCAGCTCAGGTCCCCTCAAGATGCAGCGGGGTGCAGCTCAGCTCTCCCCCAAGATGCAGAAAAAGTGCAGCTCAGCTCTTTTTAAGATGCAGCACAAATGCAGCTCAGCTCCCCCCAAAATAGACGGGACAGCTCAGCTCTCTCAAGATGCAGCACAAATCAGCTCAGCTCCCTCAGATGCAGCACAAATGCCCGGCCCCCCTCAAGATGCAGCACAAGTGCAGCTCCCGCCCCTCTCCCAAAATGCAGCACAAGTGCAGCTAGCTCCCTAATGCAGCACAAGTGCAGCTCAGCTCCCCTCCCAAAATGCAGCACAAGTGCAGCTCAGCTCCTCAAATGCAGCACAAGGGCAGCTCAGCTCCCTCAGATGCAGCCGTTTCCCTCAACTCCTTTAAGATGCAGCACAAGTGCAGCTCAGCCTCTCAGATGCAGCACAAATGCAGCTCAGCTCTCTAAAAATGCAGCACAAGTGCAGCTCAGCTCCTCAAGATGCAACACAAGTGCAGCTCAGCTCCTCCAAAATGCAGCACAAGTCAGCCTCAGCTCCTCAGATGCAGCACAAGTGCATCAGCTCCCCCCAAGATGCAGCACAAATGCAGCTCGGGTTCCCTCAGATGCAGCCAAAATCGCTCAATCCTCAAGATGCAGCCAATTCAGCTCGGGTTCTAAATGCAGCACAAGTGCAGCCAGCTCCCCTCAAGATGCAGCACAAGTGCAGCTCAGCTCCTGAGATGGCAGGGGCACTACTTTTCCCCAATGCAGCACAAGTCAGCTCAGCTCCTCAGATGCAGCACAAATGCAGCTCCCCGCCCCCCCAAGATGCCCCGCA
>WNWK01057792.1:0-10637 GCA_009830355.1 Cherax destructor
AGACATTTGTTTGAGCTTTGGGGGAAGTACCCGGGCTGATTTTGTGGGGAAGATCCGCCGGTGGGGGAAGACCTCCGGGGGGGAATACCCTGGCTGTTTGTGTAAGTACACCTGGGGGGGGAAGCCCTCCTGGTGGGGGAATTACCCGCCTGGTGGGGGAAGCCCTGTCTGGTGTGTTCTTTTTTGAATTTATCGTTTTTTGCATTTTTAGCAAAGAGCGGGCATAATTTCTTTGGGCCCATGGTGGCTTTTACAGTTGAAAGCACTAAAATGAATGGAATAATGAAAAAATGTATGGTATGAATGCGTGGGTGGCAGTCCCCGCTTCTGGCCCCTGCCCTAATGTGGGATGTGCCCAGGCGGCTGGGGGCCCCCACAGGATGCTTTCAGACGCCCGGGTGTTTTGAGCCAATGGCGAAAAGTCATTTTTAAAAAAAGTGGACGATTTTAAACCCACTTAAGGGGGCTTTTTAATCCACTGAAGCCCCCTTTGATACTGTAGGCATGCACCCATTGAGAGCCATGTTTGCCCGGGTCTCTTTCAGCCTCTGAAATTTAGTTTTGGGGTAGTTGTTTAGGGGCTAATGAGAGTTGTTTGCATGTTGGGAGTTTTTGTTGAAAGCAAAAGATATTTTCAAATTTTAATAAAATTCAGGAAACAGCCCAAAAAAATTTTTGAAGCTTTTGGGGGAAAAAAGTTTTCCAAAACCCGAAAGCTTTCCAAACTTTGGGCCCCGCCTGAACGGGTGCCCACCCAGGTCATGCTGCCGAGACTTTATTAGTAGATACAGATGTTTTCATTAAATTGGAAAAAAACTCTTTGGGATGGTAAACCTTCCAAATACCTTTTTGTTTATAGTCAGGGGCCCCCCAGAAATCGAACATTCTTCATTCAAATGCTGTTCAAGTGTGTTACAAAAAATTTTTCCCATGGAATGATGAAAATTTAAATTGCCCGTTTCAGCCCCAAAAATACCCTTGCACTTACAAAAAACTTACATAATAGGGCGAGTTGGGAGTGTTTGTTTTGGGGCCCCCCAACCGGGAGGGGTTCCGGGGTCCCCCCCCGGGGCCCGGTTTGGACCAGGCCCATGGTGGATCGGGCCTGATCAACCCCGGCTGTTCTGTTGGCCGCACGCAAAAATGTCGCCAAGCCCGGCGGTCGGTACTGACTTTAGGTGGTTTTTTTTAGTCCCCAAAGACACCGGGGGGAAAATCCCTTATGGAGGCTTTTCAGTCGGGGCCCCTGACACCCCTGTGTTGTCCTTATGTGCAGTGGCACCCCCGTTTTTACTGGGGGGTGTTGATGCTGCCAGCTTTTTTTTTTGGGAGTGTTTTCGTGGGTTCGGAAATTCCCCACGTTTTCCAAGTGATAAAAACTGTATCTCTCCCGCCTGCATTCTAGGAGTACAGGTTTGGGCCCCGCCCAGTTGGGTTTTTCCAGTTGTGTGCTGTGGGTTCTTTTACATTTTTGACGCAATTTCACCTCCTTGAAAGGTGCTGTTTGGTGAACAATTTCCACCTAGATAGAACAAAATAAGAGTGTAATGGGATGGCATCCCCAGTTTTGAAGGTTCTCATTACCACCTGTCTTTTTCTCGGGTGATTGATACAATGTTATTTTTAAGGTGGATTTCCACTAATCCCCCCGGGGCTTTTAGTTTTTCTTTTATTGTGGTTGGGAAATTTTTTTATACTCCCAAAGTTTTTAATTTCCCCATTTCCATATCGGAGAAAAAAATTTCTCATCATTAACCCCATTGTTTCACCCATTAACCCTTTTTACTGTTTGGGCGTATATCGTCTTTGACCAATTTTTTGGGGTTTTTTCGCCAAATTTTAGACTTTTGAAGCAAAAAGAAATGGGCCACATGTGAGAAAGGGGGCGCGTGGGGGGGAGAAAAAATCGGGAACCAGTGGTCATTGTGGGCGCCATGTTTGGTCATTGTTCCCAGCCTGGGGAAGAAACCCCCCCCCCAGTGAATTGGAGGCCTTCTTTTGATGTTCAAAAAAAGGGGGAATCCAGTAAAAATGTTAGGTTTTGAAAAGGTGTGACAAAGAGTCCCAGGATAAAAATTAGTGATGCCCAAACCCCCCCCACATCTGGTGCGGGCCGCTCATTCCTTCCCTTACAAACAAAGGGGAAATTTTTAAGGTGAAGACTCTGATGGGCGGGTTTTGATAACAGGATTTAAAGCTATTGAAAGCAGTTCAGGGGACAGGGGGGAGATTTTTCTCCAAAAAGCCAGTATTACGGCCTGATTCTGGTGTGCCTTTTTTTTTCCCCAAGGAAAAGGGAAAACTCGGGAATTTTTGGCCCCACCCCAATTAAGTAAGATAAAATTTGTTACAAGGGGAGGTTTGCGGGGGGCAGGGGGGATGGGGTGGGGGGTGGAGGTCAGGGCCCCCGGGGGGCCCACGCTGCCCCCGCTGCAACCCCCAACCCCCCTCAACCCCCCCCTTTTCCACAACCTGCCCCACAACCAGCACAAAAACCACCTTAATTTCCCAAAGGCCCAGCAGACCGCATCTGGGATTGGCAGAAGGGGACAAAGTGGAAACGGCCATCGTGTACACTTGGGAACAATGCTACTGAACTAGAATGTTTTGATTTTCTTGATAACCCCCCTGATGGACATTTTGTCAGGAAAAACCAATAAGTACACCATGGCAAAACTTTCTTTCCCAAATTACAGCTACACCAGTGGAAGGACAAACTGTGGCAAAATGACCTTTTTTTACAAAATGCTTATCCCAAATGTTTATAAGCAATGTCACCACAATGGCGACAGAACGCCTGATTTCAACCCCGGGTTTTTTGTGAATTTACCAGTGAATCGTTTTTTATACTGTTCGATGTTTCCCTTTTTTCTGAAAAAAACCGGCCTGACAGAAACAAGGTTAAAGATCAGGAATGTGTTCATGTATGAAACAAAAGGCTGCAGTGGCCCCTGGTTCGAATACCCCGGAAAGTGAATTATGGTAAATTTTGTAAGTTCTTGTGGAAGGTATTTTGGGGGTCTGAAAGACAACCATGAAATTTTTCCTTTGGGGGAAAAAAATTTTTTAATGGCATTTAGCAGACTTAGGAGTGAATTTTTTAAAAACCGGGGCCACTGATGTTTTTTTTCCCCTTCAGGGCTTGTTATTGATGAGTTTTTTATTTTGTTCAAAGGCAGACTGTCATTCAAGCAGATATCCCAAACAAGGGGAAAAAGCTTTGGTATAAATTGTTTTTACTTTGATTGAAAAAATGGTCTGGTTCGGGGTCTAATTTGTAACTGGAGTAATACATTGAGAGATCCCGGGAAATTTTGGACCAGGATTGGTTAGAACAATGATGGAACCATATCTTGGTAAGGGCATATATTATATACTGTCTGGTCAGGCCCTTTACTCAGTGATTTCTTGCAAGTGAACATGACAGCGGTGTGGAGTGCGTGCAAATCGTAAACATATGCCTAGGTTTGTGGCACTGAGGGGTGAAGTGCAGGTGTTTGCTGCCAATGATACCATGGCTTTTGGGTGGAAGACAAACGTGATGTCACATTTTGACATCAGTTCCAACATGAAATGGTAGACAGTGGAAGACAGAATGAGACCAATGAACCCATTCTAAAACCTGCAGCTGTGATGGACTACAACCTCAATATGCGTTAGTGGACAAATGTGACATGCAGATTGGGTTTGCTGATTGTGTACGCAAAAGTTATAAGTGGTACATAAAACTCTTTTTCCATCTTCTTGACATTTCCATGCTGAATGCTTAACATGTCAAGTTGAAGACCAACAACAAACCCAAATATGGTGAATTTTGTTTGTCAGTCATCGACAAATAATATTCAAGTACCAAAAGGACAACACCTGCAATAGACCAGCGCCCACGAAATTATCAACACATGCCCTCTGTCTGAGGCCGGTGATCACTACCCCATACAAGTGCCTGCTACTACTCTCAAGAAAAATGCTCAGAAGAGGTGTTTGTTGTAAACATACCACAAAACGCCCACAAACACCAGAGACACTCGTTTTATGTGTGAGGGTGTAAAGTACCACTGTGCATATACCCATGTTTCAAAGGTTCCACAAGCTGCAGGGTTCTAGGAAAGTGTTCAGTGAGTGTACATATGTATATATATTATAGAACAATAGTAATGAAATTTTTTTTCGTTGTTTGTTTGTGAAACAAGTTTTGTAAAAAATATAAACATACTAATGTTTGTGCAATTTTGTGGTGTAAACCCAAAGTTATACGTATATATATACATTGCACCTTTTGTGGTCTCCGGGCCACATAAGTTACATAAAAAAAGAAAATAGTGAAAAAAAAGAAATCTACGAATGGAAGTAAACAGAAGTTTACCGAGTCAGCGAATTCGCCAATGTTGCCAGCAGCCATATTCTGCCAACTTTACGCCTCCATATCTCGGTAAGTACTGATGCAAAAATTTTTTTAGGCTTAAAACAATCAGCAAAAAAAATCCTAACATTTTGGAAGAATTTTTTTTTTCTAATATTTCCAACATAGAATGACAGTTTCAGAAAGGGGTCGACAGTCAAAGGGTTAAAAGATTTGGTTGATGTCCGCCTGGGTCTTGCCATGTCTTCAATGGAGGTCACTGTCATGAAAATTCGGGTCATCTGCAAAAGAAGACACGGCGCTGTGGCTAATGTCCCTGTCTTTTCAGATATGAGGATGAGGAACAAGATGGGGCAAGTACTTGCCTTGTGGAACAGAGCTTTCACAGTAGCTGCCTTTTAGACTTTACTCTGTTTACTACTACTCTTTGTGTTCATTTGTTAGGGAAAAATTTTAGATCCATCTACCAACTTTTCCTGTTATTCCTTTATCCCAAACATTTTTTGCTATTACACCGTGGGGCACACTTGTCAAAGGCTTTCAAATCTGTGCATATTACATCTGCATTTTTGTTTGTCTTCTAGAGCATCCAGGACCTTGTCATAGTGGTTCAGTAGCTGGGACAGACAGGAGCGACTCTCTAAACCCATCTGCCCTGGGTTGTGTAACTGATGAGTATCTAGATGGGTGGCGATCTTGCTTTTAGAAACCCCTTTCAAAATTTTTATGATATGGGATGTTAGCGCTACGGTCTGTGTTATTTGCTATTGCTTTTTCTGCCCCTTTGTGGAGTGGGGTTGTCTGTTATAAATGCTAGTTTTGGTCAGAAAGTACTTCTCATTGAGGGAAGTGGTCCCAAAGCTGAATCAGTACCCTGTTATTCTTGAAATAAACTTGACTGACAGGTGCATGAGCGGAATAGCCTATGATGGAACAGAAAACCCAAATTTAAACCCAAAAGACCTTTTAAATAGGAAAATAAAAATTTATGACTACATTTTTAAACATACAGAGAAGAGAAGCCATCTCATGCAATACACTGTGATTCACATCAATGGTTCCATAAAATCTAATAAAGCAACACTACAACAGGAACATTCTGATAAATTTGAAGAAACCTGTGTATTTAGATATATATACTGAATGCATACATCTCTTGATGTATAACAGCTAACAATTTGTTTTAATCTCTATTTTAAGGATAAAAGTATCATTGATATATGATGAAAAGATTGCATGCTCTTAATGAATCATGTACTGTACCTGATAGGCTCTAAACTAAATAAACCAACCAACTATATCAGAGAGGCTTCAGAAAAGAAAAAAAAACAATTACATTACCCATCAATAAAAATATTGTCAGAAAAATTTCCCTGGCAACCCAGTTCTTGGCCAATCCATTGTGAAGACTGTAAAGTGCCCATCAAAGGTGACACTAAAATTAATGCTGTAGAGATTTCAGTAGGAGACCAACATCAACTGCAACTGCTCAGAGCCACCATTGCAATGGAAGCTGGGTTTCCAGACATGAAAGTAACAGATTGCAGATATTATAAAATACAGTGGGGTGTAAGAACAAATTATGACAGTTTACCATATGTGCTTGAAGGTGAGGAGTATAAGAGATTTTGAAGTGTTAAGTGAATATGTAGGGAGTTTTGAACCAAGTAAGTTTTGAAGACCTTAAAAGGTCCCTTTTTGGGATACCTAATAAATAATAATAATAATAATAATAATATTACAATATCATAATAAATAGTAAACAGAAAGCTGACAATCAACCATGTTCAAAATGGTCACTAAAATGTATTGCTGCTCAGCTGAACTCAACCCTACTTATGTCTTAGCATACAAGCATGGTATCACACAAAGGCAAAAATAGTTACTGGTTGTTCAAATTATCTGAAGTATATTAATCACATTCTTTTATAAAAGATTGTACCAATATATGCCTGCCCGATCAGTGGATAGCATTCAGAATTCAGTAGCAAATTTAGACAAAATAGAATGATCACTGTATCATTCACTTATTGAAAATATCCCTGCCATTACCCCCTTCACGGAATATCATTATTATATAAAAAAAGCCCTAAACCACAGGGGGCATACAGGGACTGGTCTCATTGTAGAATAATTAATATATTAGAATATGTTTATGTATGATTCTTAGGCTGAGCTGAGCTTGGTAATCTAACCAAACCTAACAAAAAATATTTTTGGACAATATGTAAGCACAAATTAAAACTGTTGCAATACCCACTTATTTTGGGACATTAACCCTTTGACTGTCGGAGGCCCCATTCTGAAACTGTCATTCTATGTGGAAAATTTTGGAAAAAAAAAAAATTATTTTTTTTTATGAAATGATAGAGAATCTTTTCCGATTGTAATGACACCAAAAGTATGAAATTTGATTGAAACTTACGGATTCGGTCTCCAAAGTTAGCGATGTCAGTGATATATACGCATCGGCGATTTTGCCGACTTTGGAGCCCTATTTTAGGCAATTCCATTGGGACAGTCGCCAAACTCATAGTATTTCTTTAGAACTCCATTTGTTCTATCGATTGAGTACAAAATCACCAATTTCCGATTTCAACTACCCAATAAAGTGGTCAGAAAATGGCAATTTGCCAATTTATGAAATAAAAGATGTCAATTTCAAAATAGGGTCCAGAATAAACAATGCAGACATCCCTAGCACTAAAATAAGATGTTATCTGTTCATTAGTCATGTCTTTTGGCCCCCCTTACATTACTCTTGCTTTCTATTTTGATTTTTATTCATACAAAAATAGAAGATTTATTTTATGCAGACTATTGCATTATTGTAAAAACTGTATAAAAATATCTGTGCACTTGTGAAAGAATAAATTTGACTCACCAATTGATGTGTATTGGACGCATGGGGATTTGTTTACTTTTGAACATTGGCAAAATCAACATTTCCCCTTACTTTGAGCTCCCAATTTCAAGATCGTTTAAACATGAAACTAATCAAAATCATCTCTATTCCTGTAATATGTTTCCCATTCTATCAAATGAGACCATGAAAAAGAGAATACAACCATAAATACTATACGAAAATACACCTCAAAGACGGCGTTTAATTTAAAAAAACGGTCAGGTTTTTTTCTCATTATGTACTGCTTGCTGCAGGATTTTTATACTGCACACTGACCACACAGACCCATTCTCTCACATGTAGGCCTACCAGCTTTCTCCTGCTTGATTTGAGGCCGCTAGAATTTAGGCGTATAAATACGTCCGAAACATTGGCTCGTAAGACGTATATATACGTCGAAACAGTCAAAGGGTTAAAGTATAGATTATCACCAAACTCAGCCAATCAGCTATATTCCATACTGACCAATAATTTGCTAACATTCATAATCATGAACACTTAGGTGGCTAGGCATCAACCACCTTTAAAAGAGCAATAATATAACAGGAATATTGGTTAGCATGCCACGACATAGAATAGTATTGAGTACTTAACCCTCGAGGTCCAGGCCGTAGATCTATGCCTTGTCCATAGGGTTCTACGCCATTAGCTCAGCTCACTCAGATAAGCTGTGAGCGGTAAATTTGGGCCTAGATATGAGAGAATGGATCTATGTGGTAAGTGTGCACATATAAAACAAATCCTGCAGCATGCAGTCATAATAAGAAAAAACTGTGATCAAATTTTGGATTAAAACACCGAGTTTGCGGTGTATTTTCGTATGTTTACGGTTGTATTCTGTTTCTTGGTCTCATTTGATAGAATGAAGATATATTACAGAAAAAAAAAAGAGATGAATTTGATTGTTTTTTACTAAAAATGTTTGATTTTTGCTGACGTTCAAGAGTACAGTATACAGATGACGTCACACGTCCAATACACGTCAATTGGTGGGTCTAATATATGTTCACGAATGCGCTGATATTATTTATACAATTATTACAATATTGCATAACAGTAAATCTTCTATTTTTGGTGTGAATAAAAATTCTTTATGTGAATAAAAAACAAAATGGAATTCTTCATCTGTAAAGCCTGAAATGTAACTAATAAACAGAGGAAATGTTATTTTAGTGCCAGGAATGCTTGCATTGTTTATTCTGGACACTATGTATTTTGAAATTGGAATATTTTGAACTTTGTGTGAAATTGGCCAAATTACAATTTCTGATCACTTTATGGTAGTTGAAATACATAGTTGATTGGGCAGTTTCTTGTGCTCAATCAATAAAATAGAAATAATACTAGTGAAATAGCTAAGAATTTGGTCGACTGGAATAATGTAATTGGCCTAAAATAGGAGTTAAAGTGGGCAAAATCGCCGATGCGTAAAATCCGAGTGTAATTTAATCAATTTTCCATCAAATTTCATACTTCTTATTTATTACCTTCAGAAAAAGGTTCTCTAGCATTTCATAAGAATTTTTTTTTTTTTTTTTTAAATTTTGGACCCTGTGGACAAGGCGTAGATCTACGACCTGGCCCCTCAAAGGGTTAATAAATGCACTTGCAAACTGGAGTGTTTTTGTATTAAAATAATTTCCTGTATGTATTAAGAGGAGGTCAAACATGGTAGCAGTGTCATATATGCTAGTATAATCAGGGAAGCACTAAACTCATAGGGTCAATTGTGCCTGGAATGCAAGGTAATAAGGTTTATCTGAGGAAGGAGTAGCTAATTCCTTGAAACAAGAGGTGGTAATATAAGACTGCTACTTGGTGGATTTCAGCCATTACTTACAGTTTGAACTTGTACACTACACATCTCCTCATAAGACGGAGTTCGTTCCCAAGACCATGTCAGTAAATGAATTCGTTGTTAAACGAGGAGCATACTATAATGGAAGTTTTTGTCAACCATCTTTGATACTGTTTTAATGTCACCTTTGCACCATTTATAACATTTTTAGTATATGTATTTTTTAAATGTTTATACAGTAGTGTAGTACTGTATATTGTAATAAACAGAAGAGAGGAAATCAGCTCTGATATACATTATTTAGGCATGCATATTGATCAGAGAGCCCATCATAAGTCCAAGTTGTCAGTAAACGAGTATGTCACTAAGTGAGGAGAGGCTGTATAAAGAATACAAAGGGTAAAAATGTTAACTAAGCATAACGAAACCCACCTAACCAAAAATAACCCAGTGTTGGATTTTCCTATAAGCTTGGTTGACTGAAGCCTAGGGCCTCAAAATCCAGTAGGCCTCCAGCCAAGGTGTATAATATTTTGACACTGTCATAGCCTTTCTTACACATGCTGTCATAATGCACTGTACTTTAAACAATCCTTCAGTAATGTTCCTTGCACTCCATTTCAGAATAATACTGTCTTAGGCCAAAAACTTGACACTAGCATTGATTTCTCTATTGATTTCATCCTTCCAGGAAAGCAGTGAGATATATAAATTGACTGAGGATCTCAGTCATTTACACTGATATTGATACCAGGCTTCAAGCTAACAATCTTTTGCAGAAAATGGAAGGACTGAAATTTGTGTTTATGCAGCATTTTTGGACCCATGTGCTAGGTCATTTTCAGAAGGTGAGCAAAGCCACTCAAAAATCAAAACTGATACTGAGTACTTGTGCATGTTTGTACAATTCACTTCAGGATTTTTTAACCCTTTCGGGGTCGGTGCCGTACTAGTCGTTTACGAGCAGGGGTTGGTGCCGTACTAGTACGCGTAAATTCTAGCGGCTTCAAATTAAGCGGGAAACAGCTGGTAGGCCTAGGGATGAGAGAATGGGTCTGCGTGGTCAGTGTGCGCAGTAGGAAAAAAATCGGGCACCCAATGGTGCATTGTGGGAACCACCATTTCAGTACACCTCCACCATGCCTCGCAGCAAGAAACACCTTACTCCTCGGCGATGGGACACTTTTATTCATCAGTGATAGTTCTAACAGAGATGGGGGTGTTAGTGAAGGTGACTTTCAAGGTTTTGAGGCGGTTGTGACCGAAACTAGTGACCATAATACCGGTATAAGTGAGGAAAACCCAGACGACCCACAGCCGTCCACCTCTGGTGCTGGAGCGTCTTGTTCACGGCCAGTTGTACCAGAACGAAGGCGGAAACTCCTATTTTCTAATGTCCCAGACTCAGATGTGAGCAATGGTGATGATACTGATAGTGACTATGAACTCCAAGCCCTTCGAAATAGTTCCAGTAGCGCAGTAGAAGAGGAATATTCACCAGTGAAGCGTCAGTATATCACGGTATATGCGCTCTGGTAGTGTGCCATATGCTCTTCCAAGGGTTAGGAGTACAT
>WNWK01057793.1:0-10637 GCA_009830355.1 Cherax destructor
GGGTGTGTGAACCTACTCTCTATTGGGAGAGGGTGTGTGTGAACCTACTCTTTATTGGGAGTGTGTGTGTGAACCTACTAACTAGTACCAATGTTTGGTAAACTGACATGTAGGTCACGTGACTTTAGGGAGAGAGCGGCCAGTACTTAAACAGGTAACCAGCACTCCAACTAGTGGTTTCCCACTACATGAAACACACAGTAAAACAGACTAACCAATAAAATATTAGCTTTACTATATATTATAAAGAGCAACATGCTCGTACCATACATAAAGCAGTAAGAATACCACTCAAATATAAAATATTTCGGGCATAACCCGCAACACCTCCCCCTCACGACCGCAGGTCGCACCGGGAACTTTAATTATAAGGAAGTATCGTCCACGGAGCGTGTGGAGGAGTGGCCAAAGATGCGATGACAGCTGCGTAATATACAATTTGTAGCATCACAGCTCCACACTCCTTCGCAAGGTCCGTTGAGACAATCCAATACTTCCGGACATTTACTGTTAAAGTAAAAGAATAAGAGTTACATACATTGTATGTCAGATTAAACATGGTACTTCAGCTAGGCAAGGCAGGAAATCTTTAACTATAGAAGTATAATGCCTTTAAAAATTTTAAGTTTTTATCAGAGTACTCTCACTGTGGCAAATTAACAAAAATTAAATAGAAAATTAGGTTACTAATTGTTATTCTATTCCTGGTAGAGTAAAACATTGCCAGCACTGAAACATAGACACTTATCTTTCTAAAAAGTATATACCTTCAAAAACCTATATACTTTAACAACTTCAAATACATATTGAGTAAGCAAAGGCTTTAACTTAGTTTCCCTACACTAAGGGTAAGAGACAACCATATATATACAATCACCTGTCTTGAATAAGTGGAGATGATATTCCGCTGAAACAGTGGAAGTGGAATACATGGCAGTAACGTCACGGCAACTGCGTTTTCGAAAGCTTGAGTGAGCCAGGTTAGGGAGGGGGAAGGGGGCGGGGCGTCAGGCCTGTATACTGTGCAGCTCATAACATCCGCACAACACCTTACACTCAGCTTCTTTCTCCAATAATTTCAGTCCACCAGCACATCTTACTACTTAAGATATATGCAAGTTAACATGAGTAAAATATAGAGAAAATGTAGAGAAAAATAAATTGTTAAATTCAAATTTTTAAATAAATCTTAAGTAAATTTGATATAAAATTTCTCTAGTTTTCTTATACTCAAACGTGATGCATTTTCATGACAATGCATAACTAAACACCTAGATTTAATAATATTTAGAATAAGAATAATCTAAGCCACATGAAGAATTATTTTTATAAATAACCTTTCATTTCCACTAGTTAATTTATCTAGATTCATCATTTCTAAATAGTTATAACCCCTGTGGTTTAGCGCTTCTATTTGATTATAATAATAATAATCTAAATAGTTCTTTAAAGAAATATTTTAATACAAAATGTATTCTTGTACAACTAGTACAGCCATATAACTGTCAAAACACATCTCCAACTTTTCATCACAAACATGGAGTCCTATATTAGCCTACATTAGACAAGAGTACTGCCTTGACAGATATAGTCAAGGACGCATCATCTCCAACCTAGTCAAGTTTGGTGACTGGCTCAGACAGTAAGCCTCATCATGGCAAGTTTTGAACAAGTGTAAAATGTCGAAACATTGACCACTGACGGTGATGTCCACCGCATCTCGTCCAGCTCAAGGTAGTAGGAACAGCAGAAGCATCGAGCGTCAGTCTCATGATTACCATTGCTGAGAGTCTTGCTAGCCTTATAGACGGATAATGTCGCCCAGTCAATACCAGCACTTTCCTCTAGAGCTCTGAAAAAGCGAGTGGGTCCGGTAGCTGGAGCTCACGACACTACTCCGAGACCGGAAAAGAGGTCAAGAGGCAGTGACACCTCAGACACTACGGCATGAAGTTCTCTTCAGTAATAATTTTCTAACCAGCAACCGCTTGCTCAACACTAAAAGGTGACACTAGTTGATGCACAATGAACATATAAATAACACATGATCAGTCAAAACACTATCAGTGAAAATTGAAGTCGGCGAGAAACAGTCAGGATGATTTGAACAGTCGACTAACCCTTAACTGCCGGAGCCTTTTATACAAACGGGCCACAGACTGTGGACCAGACACTGTTGAAGAGTGGCGTACGTGGCAACAAAGAACACTGCGCTACCACAGCGATGAATACAGACGAGGGTGATGACGAAACAAATGAAAGATGAACCCAGGTGAGGGCAGCGTTGCCTTTCACACATACCTTTCACGCTCATGCAGCATACAGCCATTTTCTGCTCAGAGACCTCTTTAAGGGGGGCTCCTAGTCGAGGTAAAGAGGCTATCGGTTTAAGGAATTGTACCTCTTGGTCTTCTTCCTCAGACCGAACCTAATTACGCCCCGGCAAGTCGCTTCCCAACCTTGACAGAGTGAGGGTGTCCCAGGTGCGCGTCAAGTGACCCCTGGTGACCGGTTGGTGAAGCTTTGTTTTCTACAAAATGGCGAACTATAGGAGGAGAGTCAACACCGTCTGCTTGGAATTGTTAAAAGGAGCCGTTTATCCAAGCAATGCCGACGTCGTTTTACCACTTATCATTCGGGATACTCTCAAGATACCTACCGAAGATTTGTACGGCGTGTCACTGAATGGTAATGCGAGAATCTTTGTGAAATTTGTGTCACCTGCAGTCTATGAAAGGGTCGTTGACACGTATCAAGAACGGCCTATTGTTGTCAACAATAGCTTGGAGGTGCGACTTCGCGACGTTTCGGCACATTACTCATGGATTCGTCTTCGCAACATCCCATTTGAAGCCGACGAAGCTGATGTACGACGTGTGTTTGGAAGTTACGGGACTATACATGCTGTCAATGTGGGGCGATGGTCCCAAGGAATCTATGCTGGGATGTTAGAAGGGTCTTTTTCCATGAAAATGACTTTGAGACAGCCAATTCCATCATATGTGACTATGGAAGATTTCAGGACGCAAATCTACGTTACCTGCCCAGGGCAGGTACGGACGTGCCGTCTGTGTGGTGGCCCTAGTCATATGGCCGCGAATTGCGAGCGACGGAGGTGGCAGCAGCGGACGGAACAACCTGAAGCGACACTTAGTGTAATGATGGACGAGAGCGTTCACCCACCGAAGGATGACATACCGGTGGTAGAGGACGTTCTGAAGGAGTTACCTGTTAATGGGAAATGAAGTGCAGTGGTGGAGGCTGCCACCAGCATCTGAGGGCGATCAAGATGGTGATGCCACGGGTGAGTCACCTCTGGTGGAAGAGGTGCTGAGCCCGTCCATAGAGTTGCCTGGTTTTGACGAAATTCAGAGGCTCCTTGACAGCCCGACGCCAGTGGATTTCGTATCCACGCCGTTGATTTCATCGGTGGTGGAGACTGTACTTGTGAGTAGTGTGGGTGCAGAGGGAAGGCGTGTACCTCATAAGTCTGTGATAGAGGCAGACGTGGAGGTGCACAGGGAAGATAATATGGATGATATGGAGTATGAGGGAGCTTCCCGTAAGAGGCCAAGTACACCCGTGGAGGATGACATTCTAACTCCAGGCCAGAGGACAAGCAAAAAGGTTTGGGCAGATGTAGCCAAAAGTGATAAGGGTGCTTGCTCCCTTAGGTAAGTTAGGTGGGAGTGGTGGGAAGTCCTTTAGAAGTAGTAGCGGTAAGTCCAAGTCAGGTTTGTCAGCAACTGGGAAGAGAAATGATAAAACCCCACCACTGTCTTCAAGTGCATTACAATAAATGTTAATGGCCTCCGTTCAGAGGTCAAGAGACGATGGGTGGAGGTATCACTAAGACGTTTGGATGTAGATGTGTTCTTTATGCAAGAACATAATTTTAGGTGTGGAAGTGAGTTGCGAGTGCGAGGGTATACATGTTATGTGGGGAACTCGGACAAGTTCAAAGGTGGGGTTGTAGTAGGCATACGGGAGACCAGTCCTTTTACGTTGTTGGCATGGGATTAGGGCGGTGGGGGACGGGTTGTGCGTGTTGTGGGAACATGGGGGCATATACAAGTAGGTTTTGTTTGTGTGTATATGCCAGCAACATCTAATAGACGGGTGAAGGAAGATTTTGTATGCGAGCATTTAGTATATTTTTAAAGGGGCCTCCCTTTAGTTTCCATGATTGCTGGGGATTGGAATTGTGTTATTAGGGGAAAGGATGTTGAGCCAAGAGGTGGGGGGTGTCTCTTAGAGATTTTACGGGATGTACTGCTAGCGGTTGGTGTTGTAGACGTGATTGGAGGTGGGGGGTGGAACGTATATTTCACATTTTGTCAGAAAGGTTATGCCGCACGTTTAGATAGTGTACACATCACTGATTTAATACGTTGTGGGAGGGTAGAATGTGTGGATTTGGGTTTCACGGACCATAGGGGCGTGCTGGCAGCTCTAGAATGGGAAGGTGTTGTTCGAGTTTTCCCTAGCTACTGGAAATTAAATGTTAGATTGTTGAAGGGTTTAGAGGCTTTGGAGACTTTTGGGTTATGGTGGGAGTGGTTGTGGGACAGTGGTAGAGGAATTGGAAATGTGGTGGATTGGTGGAATCAAGAGCAAAGTTGGCAATAAAGGGTTTTTACAGTAGGTTAGGGAGGGAAGATGCGTCATATAGGTACGGAAAGCAGAGGTACCTTGAGGGTCAGTTGAGAGATTGTTACGGTGCGGGAGGAAGGTATGATCAAGCAGAAATAGAGTGTCTTACAAGTCAATTACAGGATATACAGAACGAGAATTTTCAGGCGTTGAGGGTGCGGGCGGGAATAGAGGAGGTGCTATGGGGGGATAAGCCCTCTGTTCGAGTCCTTCGAAGTTTCAGGTTGCGACGCAAGGCGACAACGGTGATGTCTTTGGTTGTTGATGAGGACTTGGCTGGATACTGTAAGGGACAAAGGCTATGTACTACAGAAAGCATGGGGAACTATGCGGATAAATGGTTTGCACAAAAATGGATTGGTAGAGAGGGGAATCAGGAGGCGAGGGAGGCCTTGCTGCATAGTATAGTGGCGAACGTGAATGGTGTGGATAGAATGGCCATGGAGGGAAGTATAACGGAGGAGGAGGTTGCCCAGGCCGTTCGGAGTCAGGCAATGGGAAAATCGCCGGGTTGGGATAGAATTTCGGGGGATTTTTATGTAGTCCATTGGGAAACGTTAAAACATGTCCTGGTCCGTTTATACAATGCTATGAAAGATGATGGAAAAATGGGTGGGGAGGTGGGGTTGGGGATCGTCGTTTTAGTGCCGAAGGTACACATACATGGAACTTTAGGGGAATATAGACCCATCACGTTGTTAGGAGCGGATTATAAGATTTTCGCAAGAATTTTAGCTAATCGTATAAAACGAGTGTTAGATAAAGTGGTATGGGAAGGGCAATATGGGATTCCTGGAAGGTCTATGAGGGTCGGCCATCGTAGAATTAAAGGTTTTGTGGAGGAACGTCATGGGGGAGGAGTATTGGGATTGGATTGGGAAAAGGCTTTTGATAATGTAGATAGGAAGATTATATTTGCAATATTATTAAAACAGGGTTTTGGGGAAGAGGTAGTGTCATGGGTGCGTATGCTATACATTGATGCAAAACTACGGGTTCAGGTGAATGGGAGGGTGGGGTCCGCGATAGGCATGGGGTGGGGGCTGCGGCAGGGGTGTCCCCTCTCCAGCTCTTGTTTGCCTGTTTGCAGGACCCTTTTTATAGGTTAGTTAACGGAGGAGTGGGGCAGGGTTTTAGTGCGAAGGGTGTAGAGGTGGGCATCAAAGGATACGTTGATGATACTACCATAATGGTGCGTAGTAGGGTAGGTTTGGAATTCATTACCAGGGTTATAGTTTTTTTTGGAGATGCGTCAGGCATGCGTGTTAATAGGGAAAAATCTAAATTTTTGGAGGTGGGGTCCTGGGTGGGGAGGACGTTGGGCAAGGAGTATGGGTGGAAAACTGTCGAGAGCCTTAAAATATGTGGAGTACATTTTTGTGACGAGGAAAGATCTGCAAGAACAATTAATTCGTCTTTAGTTGTAGATGCAGCCATTCGTAGAATAGCTGGATGGCAACCGAGTGAGGTGACAATACTTCAGAGGGTAATTGTCATACACGTCCTTGTGTATAGTAAATTATGGTTTGTGGCAGCAGTTTATCCTTTGCTTCCGGAGGATGTACTGAGGTTACAGAGGAGAGTTTTGAATTTTATATGGGGATTCTGTGGACATTGGTTGGGGAAGGATGTCGTCATGACAAAAATAGCTAAGGGAGGTATGGGGTTAATACCGGTACATAGGTGTTTGATTGGTATTTATGTGCGGCAGGAATATCTAGAGCGAGGCGGAGTTAGGGGGGCGAGGATTGACGCAGTAATGAGAGAGGTTAGAAGGTGGTGGGTGGGTAAGGATTTAATGTTGTGTGAAGCCATGTTGCGGCATCTATTGGTAGCACAAAACCCCAAGAGGGTAAAGGTATGTAAACTGGATAATATTGGTATGTACATGGGTGAGGTCATTGGTGAGGAGGTTTATCATGGTTACCATTGGAAGACCATATGGTATTGGTTCAAGAGATTGCGATTGCAACCTCGTGTTCGAGAAACTGGATTCCGTTTCCTTCATGGCATCCTAGCGTCTAGGGCGCAGTTGTATGTAATGGGTGTGACTCAGGATCAAAACTGTGTACGGTGTGGATGGCCGGAAACGGCCTACCATGTCGTATACTTTTGTGAAGAATTAGTAAGGGTGAGGAACTGGTTTCAGGGCGTCCTACGACAGGTAGGCGGTGAGGGATTGTCAATGCTTAGGGCCTTAAGTTTAGAGGTATGGGGTTGTTCGGATGCGGTCCGACGATCGGTTTCGTACTTGGTACTCGATTTTTTATATGTTTCTTGGGGGATGCGGGAGATTAGAAGTGCGACACACATCAGGGCACTGGCGTGTTGGTTTTACAGAACAAAATGTAGAAATCGTGAAGTGTATGGACATAGCTGGGAGAGAGACTTTTCCTTGGGATATAGACATCTAACGATGGATGTATTAAAGGGTTTGTGACATCCACTGTGTGTTGAATGGTACCATGATGGAGCGTGTGGGCTGGTCTTTGGTGAGGGGAGAGGGTGTTTTTCATTTTATGTATGAAGTGCGCTAGTGAAAAGGTGTGCAAGATGTGGGATGTGGCCTAGGATGAGGGAAGGTGACCTGTAGTTGGTCCGGGGTTAGGTTCTCGGTGTGATCGTTGACTCAGACTGGGGGGGGGGAGTTCAAAATGGAGACAGTGCATGGTTTTATCATTTTGGTGGAACTGTTAGTTATTAAGTGGTAGGTAAACTTCTTTTGCATGGAGAGAGTCAGTCTTATATAGTAGTATAGAGGTATGAGAGTTGGATATTCAAATCGGGCTATTTAGTCCAAAGACTTTCAGAGACAGTGAAAACCCATTGTGCCAAATAAGGGTTATATCCTCTGTTTGCGTTACTTTTGTGGCCTTCATAGGACCGATTCAGATTGTGCGAATTGACAACATGGAGAGATTTCCAAGTTGTATATCTGATGGATAGAACATAGTATACAATTAGGCTATGAATCTTATTAGTGTTGCTTGATCATGTGTTAAAATTCCTTATGTGTTCCGATGTATACTGGTAATATGTACTGAGGTTTAGTTAAGTGTTTTGCGTACCTAGTAAGAGGGGGGGGGAGAATTAAGAGCATAAGAGATCTAAAGCCAGAGAACCTAAGGTTTTTCTGATGATATCAAAAGGACACCTAGTTTTGTGTTAGGAAGCACGTCAAAGCATGTGGAGAGTTATGGGAATTAACCTTGGATGGTATGCTTACCATGAACAAGACCTGTGGTAGGAGAATTGTTTTGTAGCCTCGAATGTTTTGTAATGATTGGATACATAAACTTAGGTGCTTCTTGATCCCCATGTAACATACATGAGAGTTGGACTGGAGTCAAGTGTTGACAAATATAATTTGTATTGAACAAATATGTGTTTCGACTTAACTTGTATGTAATACTAAGGCAAACGAACAACATCTATGTATGGTCAAATAGTATACATGGAACGGTTGATTTTGATTTGTAAATGTATTAGGGGGGTGGGTGTTGTCGGCATGTTGTAATATTAATAAGCATTGTGAACATAATTTCCATTCATATTAGGTATCCTTTTATTGTATTGTATATACCTGTATGTACCGTTTTCAATAAGATGTAAAAGTTTTTTTTTAAATAACGGTATCAACATATTTAAAGTACACATGGTTAGATGTTTATGTTTAGAGTTCGGAGGTATGATATATTATGTTGAGAAACACTGTGTTGGGCTCTCAACACAAATAAGTTAAGTTGGGGTTTCCCTCGTGATTTGTACTGTGTGGAGCTGCAGGAGGGTCCAGCTACTAGAGCACGTGTTGTACGGTGCTCCGGGAAGGGGGGTTCTTGGTTTGTAATTGTATTTAGTGACATAATACTATGCTTGTTATAGTACTTATCATTGTTTTGAATGTTGTGTTTCCGCAATTGCGGGTTATGATGTAACGGGTTTACATCAAATATGAAATGTCAAATTTCTATCCTGCTGACGTGTTGGATTAAGACAGTGTATAATTATTATATTATCACATACATATTTTGTTCCTGTTGTAACTTTTCTTGTCTATACTTGTCTGTACTGTTTTTAATAAAATATAAAAAAAAAATTACCCCCTAATCCCCCCTCCCATTTCCCATCTTCCCCATCCTCCCTTTTCCCTTTCCTCCTCCCCCTCCTCCTCCCTCCCTTATTTCTTTCCCATTTTTACCCTGGAAGCTTCTCTCCACAGGCATTCTAGTTCCTAGGTAGGGGGAAGGGTACTGTGGTCCATTCCCATTCCATTGAGGTTCTTGGCGGTGGTGTAGTTTGCCATGGAATCTGGATTGCCTGGGGATGTCCCTATCCCTCTCCGGTCTCCCAGGGGGGGTGGCCTTGGGTATCTTTCGGGCGACAGGTGTATCTCTGGAGGCCACCTTTCGGATTCCAGGGGTGGTGGCCGAAGGCGGTATGCTTTGTGGCAGATATCTGGCCGCCCTCTCTTTTGTCCACCGAGGTGGCTCGGTGGATGTGAGGTTGCTATCCCAGAGTGCTGGTTTACTGGCATGAAGGGTAGGGTATGGCACGGGTTCCATGCAGCATCTGCACTACTTGTGGTGTTGAGGTCCTCTTGGGCGCAGAGGGGGATTTACGCCCCTTTCATTCCTCCTAGGAGCTATTCCTCCACGTTCCCCCCTTTTTTTTATTCTTTTTTTTATTTTCATTTTATTTTCTTCTTTCTTTTTTTTTCTTAAAAACAAAAAGAAAGAAGTAACCTAACCATGGATGCCATAATCCGGGACTCTACCCCCGGGCCCCTTGATACCGCACCTAGTTCTGACCCTACCTTGTTAATGGATAACTCTTCAGATAACCCTAATACCCCTCTACCTGAAGCAGGTACCAGTTCGTCACCTGCTTCAGGTCCCAGGGACCCGACTGGCCCTTTCGATACATCTGACCTTAGCTCTTCTCTGACCTTGATTCCGGCTTCTCCCTCGACGGTGCGGCAATTTTCGAATCGCTCGCCAGTCTCACATCGGACCACCCCCGGTCCCACACCCAAACGACCGAGACCCACACATGACGATTCGACACTTCGTTGTCGTTCATCTCAGAAACGACAAGCTCGTCACGCACTCCCCTTAAACTCTCTGTTTCAACCTACTCAATGGACAAAGTTTTTTACTCTACGACCGACTTCTCCTAATACTGTCATGAGGCACATCCTTCGTATTCTCGCTATTGTCAGGTTTACCTGAATGAGCGGGAAATCCGTTGTCTCAAAGAGGCGGAAGGCTTCTCATATGCTATGGCCTTCTCTCATCTTCGCCTTCAAGGGAAACTTCCCCGTATTTCCTATTCTCGCATTGCTAAACGTCGCCCCGCTTCTGGGGTCCCAACTTCCATGGTTTCCTCTGTGGTCGCCTCATCCTCAGTCACCCCTGTCTCGAATCCTTTTGATGTTCTTGGCTCCAAGGTCCCTACCTCTGTTTCCCATACTATCCACACTCCTTCCTATATTCACTCGCACAGTTCTGAGTCTACACATCCTCGTCCTTCACCTAAACCTCAGCGCCCCCCTTATTCTTATAAGCCCGGCATAAAATCCCTACTGCCAGGTTCTTCGCCTCCGACTAGTTCTGTAACGTGTGTGGAGGTTCATCCTCCTTCTCATACACTACCTTCATCCCCTGTCCCCTCCCAAGTCCACAGTCTATAGACTTCCCGATAGTTGCTCCCTCTTCTTCCATTTCTAATGTATTCTCACATTCTGCATCTTTGACTTCCGAAACACTGGAAGCTATTGCAGAATATATTTCAGAGACTGGACCGATGATGGACACTACTCCATCTGAGGTTCCTCATCTCTCTTCTTCGTCTCAACCCCCCCTTCCTTCACAACGTCCTCCTCCCTCTCTGATTACAGGTCTTCCGCTGCCTCCACACGTGGACTTTTCTAACCCTAGTCCATAGCTTCCTCTCACTTCCACTTATATCTTTCTCTCCATAAATCA
>WNWK01057794.1:0-10636 GCA_009830355.1 Cherax destructor
CTTTTGGTTTTTCCTTCCCAAATTTGGGCCCCCTTGTTCCTAAATCACATCTCTAAAACACTCGAGCCCTGTCCACCTTGTAAATTCCCCCCAGTATTTTATACGTCGTTATCATGTCCCCCTATCCCTCCTATCCTCTAGTGTCATCAGGTTGAGTTCCTTAATCTCCTCTAAGATTTACCCTTCATTTCCCGGGAAAAATTTTTGTTGCAAATTTTTTGCATTTTTTTTCCAATTTTTTGACGTGTTTGACAAAATTTGGGGGTTCCATCGGGGACTGATGTACACGGTTTACTACAATGTCGTGAATGTTTCCTTTCCCCAGATGTCAAATGTTATTCTCAGGTTTTCCCAAGCCCCATATGCTGCAGCAGTTATTTGATTGATGTGTGCCTCAAAGGATATGTTCGTTATAACTTCCCCCAAGACCCTTTTTCTTTATGTGACTTTTGCAGCCTTTGATTCCCAAACCCTATACCCCGTCTGCGGTCTTCTTTGTCCTTCTCCAATCTTTATGATTTCCCACTTACTGGGGTTAAACTCCAGGAGCCATTTGTCTGAGCAGACTTGTAGTGTGTCTAGACCCCTTGTAATCTTAGCTGATCCTCCCCATTTTTTTCCTCATCAGTTTCACATCATCAGCAACAGCCTTTTTTCTGAATCTATTCATTTCTCCATGTCATTAATTAACGTATACAAGAAACAACCCCCCTAGGACTGACCTCTGTGGAACCCCGTTGTCACAGGGCCCCCCACACCTCGTCATGTACCATGACTCGCTGTTTTCCTTCCTGTCGGGACTTGATTCAATGCAGTCCCTTTCCCCTTTTATACCTGCCTGGTCCCCCATTTTGCACTAATCTCTTGTGTGGAACTGTATCAAAGCCTTCTTACAGTCCAAGAAAATGCAATCTACCCTCTCTCTCTCTTGTCTTATCTGTCACCTTGTCATAGAACTCAGGTAGGTCTATGACACAGGTTTCCGTCCCTGAATCCGTGTTTTGTCGTTGATTAGATCATTCCTTTCAGATCCTCCACCACTCTTCTCCATGACTTTGCATACTATGCCTGTCAGTGATGCTGGTCTGTTTTTTGTGCTGCGTGTTTTTTTTTTTTAAATTTGGGGACTACATTTGTGTCTTCCTACCTCAGGGAGTTGCCCTGTTTCGATAGATGTGTTGAAGATTGTTGTTAGTGGTACAAGGCCCTCTGCTCCCTCCCCGGACCCACGGAAGACGTTTTTTCTGGTATCAATTTCCCTTGCGCCCCCTCAGCTTTTTCCCGGTTATATGTTTGTGTCTAACATTTGGGTGGTGTACACCCCCTCCGGTTTCAGGAGCCTTTCTTCCCCACTTGAATACTTCTTTAAATCTCATGTTGAGCTCCTACATATTTCTTGGCCATTTCTTGTGATCTTGCCTTTTTTTTCTAAGCCTGATTACCTGGTCCTTGACTGTTTTTTTCCTCCTGATGTGACTGTACAACAGCTTTGGGTCGGACTTGGCTTTCTCTGCTATGTCATTTTCGTATTGTCGTTGGGACTCCTTCTTACCTGTGCATATTCTTTTTGGGCTCTTTGAATATCCCCTTTAGTCTCTTGGGTCCTGTGCCCCCTATACTTCTTCCACACATTCCTAATCTCTACTGTTTTCCCCTCCGTTCTCTGCCCCACTGAATGACAGGAATTTCCTCTCATAGTTTGGCTTTTTCCCTTTTTTTGCCCTTCCTGCTTCCCTCTTCACTAGTTACTCTGTTATTGAAGCCTAGAACCACATGATCCTAGCCCCAAGGGGCCTTTCATATGTGATGTCCTCAAATCTGCACTACTTAAGGTGAATACTAGGCCCAGTCTTGATTGTTTGTCTTCCCTCTCTCTCTGGTAGTGTGGGAACGTGCTGATGCATGGGTTTCCCGTACCACCTCCAACATCTTTGCCCCCCCCATTTGTGGGCCCCACTAGCTCCCGGTTTTCCCCGTCGATTTCTTTTGGGGTTTAAAATCACCCACAACCAGTAGCTTTGCTCTGCCCATTTTGGGGCCCCTTTTGGCCACTTTAGCCATGTGTCAACCATTGCCCAGTTACCCCATATTCTTGTCTTGGCCTCCTACTATTCTGTGGTGGGGAATTCATCACTGCAATTACTACCTTCGGGCCTCCCGACTAAAGTTTCCCATTATGTAGTCTATTCCTTCTCCTTCATCTCCTTTCTATAGCTCCTCAAAATCCCATTGTTTTTTGATGAATAGTGCCCTCCTCAACCCCCTCTGTTTTCCTCATGATCTGATAGCCAGTTGGGAAAAATGGTATTTGTTATCATTCCTGTGAGCTTGGTTTCTTGAGAGCTATGTCTGTTGTGCCTTTTTGATTCTTTCTCCACTACCCCCTTTGATTCGTTATTCCATCAGTGTTGGTGTCCATACCTTCTTTTTCCCTCCCCAACACTTGTTCGGGTTTTTTGGGGGGTTTGGGGGAGGGGGGACTGTGAGTGTGGTTGTCATTTTTTTTCTGATAGTGTTTTTGGCTGTGGAGTTCTGAAGGTGTTTCTGTGTGTTTGTTTTGTTGCTCTGCCCAGCTCTGGTTCCCCTCTCTGCTATTATTGTCTCTTTTCTACCCCCTTTCGTTTCTGTGTTCGCCCCCTTGGCTACTGTTGTTCTGTTCTCGTTCTGTCGCGATCTGGGAAACCCCCTCTTGTATTTAATGATTCCTTCAGCTTTGGTTTCTTTTGCAGGATCCTGTTCCTCCTTTTTGTCTTGAAAATCAGTTTGGGGGGAAATTTCTCCTTCGGCCCCCCTATTCTCTGAAAAATTTATTATATCAATCATGTGTCCCTGCCTATTTCTTGGATGATGTTTTCAATCCATTGTTTTTCTTTCTGCTGTCTTTCATTGTGTCTCCTCCTTCACTTCCTGAAGCCCTGAATAAAGAATGACCTCTTTCTCCCCTTCTCTTCCCTTTTCCCCTCTGTTCCCATTTGACATAGCCTTTTTCTCCCCTTTTGTTTTCCTTAACCTTTTGGTGGTTTCCGGCCTCTGCACGGGCCCTTCAACTTTTCTCCTGCTATCCGCCCCAACAGCTCGTCCCCTTCATCCCTCAGCCTTGCTTGGTGAACTGATGGGGGCCTTGGTGAACTGATAGGGCCCATCTTTTAAATGGGGCTGCCTGCTTCAGATCATGTCTCCTCTGGGCAATAGCCCTGTAACCTTCACATAATTACCTCATCTTGGTTTCTGGGGCTTCAGCTCACAACTAAATTTCCCCCTTCCCCTCCTCCTCTTCTCCTTTTCCCGAAAGCTCACCTGTTTGTTTTCCCCCTCTTGTTCCATCTTTTACATTGCACTTTCCATTCCTTTCCGGGCCCCATCTTCCTCTGATCCCTAGTCTTGACTTCTCTGCCCCCTTCTTTTGGGTGCATGTTTTATGTGTGTGTGTGTACTCCCCTAGTTTTTGCAGGGTGGGAGTCATGCTCCGGGCCCCCGCCCCCACTGGCCGCACTGGGTCCTTCCTGCGCCATGAGCTTTATCATCCTCTTCATAAAGCTATTTTGGACCTGCCTCCACTACGTCATTTCTAAACTATTCCATTTCCCCGACCACTCTGTGACTGAAGAAATATTCCCAAACATCTCTGTGATTCATCTGAGTCTTCAACTTCCACTGTGTCCCTTGTTGCTGTGTCCCATCTCTGGAACATTCTGTTTTGTCCTTTGTCAATTCTCTCAGTATCATATGTTGTTATCATGTCCCCCCTTCTCTCCTGTCCTCCAGTTCTCAGGTCGATTTCCCCAACCCTCCTCGTAGGTTACCCCCGTGCCCGGGACTAGTCTTTTTGAAAACCTTTGTGTGTGTGTTTGTGTGTGTACTCACCTATTTTGGTTGCAGGGTCAAATTCTGGCCCTGCCTCTTCTAGTCACTACTAGGGGCAATCTCTTCCCGCTCTAAGAACTCTATCGTATCTCTTCTTAAAACTATGTATGGATCCTGCCTCCACTACTTCTCTCTCCTGATTGTTCCCACTTCCTAACAACTCTAAGGCTGAAGAAATACTTCCTAACACCCCTGTGAGTCATATGAGTTTTTATCTTCCAACTGCGTCCCTTTTTCTTGTGTCCGTTCTCTGAAACATTCTGGTCTTGTCCACCTTGTTAATTCCTCTCAATATTGTGCGTGTGTGTGTGTGTGTGTGTGTGTGTGTGGGTGTAGGCTTACGTACACTTGTACGTGTGTGTGATTGTGTACGTGAACACGACTGATTGTGTACGTAAACCCGACTGATTGAGATGATCACTATGTGTGATTGATGTCTTACAGTGAATGTTCAGATAAATGAACATGTGAATGTTGTGATGCAAATCTTTTGAACATCATACAAGGGGGCGTGTGAGGTCCCTCTATTATACACAGGAAGTAAGATTAATGCATTGAGGATCGAGCCTCCATCTGAGTAATCTCACACCAGTTTAACCCTTCACATTAATATTCTGCAATATTGATAACAGAAAAGGGGGTGAGTACATATATCTGGTGATGACTAGTACTCTGCTTGTACTACGATATGTAATCGCCAATACACCATGTTTGTACTCTTAGTTACTCTAGATATACAGCCCTCTATAATATATTTGTCCATACACCTAGTATAACTAGATGTATTAGAGTTTAAGATGTTTTCAAAGGAGATTAATCCCAGGTATGAGTTTAATAGGTGCGTGTCGAAAGGAGTTAATACCAGGTATGAGTTTGAGGTCATGCCCAAAAGGAGATTAATACCAGGTATGGCAGAGTCAATGATGGGATTAGTATTTTAATCTCTGTACTGAGTTAGTAATGCGGATTCTTCAGCAGAATAGTTGAACTGCAGTGTTGTGACCCACTGCTTCCTCCAAGACAGTGATGGAGTAGACTGATGGAATAAGGTGAAGGGAGTGCTGGAGGGAAGAATAGTGATGGAGGGGAAAGGGTGGTGATTGGGAGATGATTAATAGGGAGGTTGTTTGTTGTTGTAGGTTCGCCGGTACTCCGGCCGGGGCTTCTCCCAAAAGCCTCCAGTGGGGAGGTGGATGGTGATGGGGAGATGGTTGATGAGGAGGTGGTTGGTGATGGGAGATGGTTAGTTAGAAGATAGTTGGTAATGATTAGATGGTTTGTGGTGGGATGGTTGGTGATGGTGAGATGTCATATTTTCATAATTTCATGCTCATCTTCACTGATTTTCTTTGGTCACCATCACCTACGTAATTGCCCTACATCATCATCATACTCATCATCATTTGTGCTTAATTACTCAGGATTATTATTAAACCTCATACAATAATCGTTTCGTAATTATATTGATACTACTAATATGTTATCACCATGGCTGTGCTATCACCATAAATATAGCTCTACCATCACCATCATCGCCAATATCATCATCTGCGTCACCATCAAACATCTGCTGGAGCAGCTCCGCCACCTTGTTAAGGGAAGCATAACCAACACTGCTCCAGTATGGGGGTGATTAGTGTCATGTCTGACCCACCTTATAGCAGACCTCGGCCTTAGTGCTTTAATGGGTAACATGTCTTATGGAAGTGAAGGGTCCCGTGGCCCCTGCACAAAGATGTGGTTATTTAAGAACATGAAACCATAAAATGGAGGAACATTTCAGCAGGCCTGCTGGCCCATACTAGGCAGGTCTATTTCTAAACCAACCATTGTCTTTTTTTTTTTCCCAAAGCTTCCCAAGAAATTGGTTCAATATCTCAGGAAGGACGTGGGTGGAAGATTAAGACACATGTAAAATTAACAAACAATGAAAAACTCAAACGTAAATGAAAATCACTACATAAATAACACGATCAAATAAAGTTAAAATAACCATCATCAGTAGGAAACCTAATATTTTTCAAATGAAAGGGAGTCTGCTTTTCCAGACTGATGGACTGACCACCTTAAATACTTTTTCTCCAAGGTTGATGGACTGATTACATCATTATTTCATTACTACTTCTGCCTTTGTATTTGACTGAAGAAGTCTACGTGTAGGTGAAAAAATTCCATCAATAAAGATACCAACTGTTGTACATGTGTCTTAAACATCAACTTGTCAGTATTTTATACCATTGTTTAGCAAGGATGTGGGTGTTTGGTTTTCTTCTCTCAGTCGGAATCTTCATTAAAAACGACTTTCTCAAATGAGGCACAAGTATATTACCCATAGCACTTGTTTGCAGGTGCTCCCACTTCCCTCTCTGCCTCCTGTGTATACTGTGTCATGAAGCTGACGGTGGAATACAATTTAAGTGTTTGCCTACGACTTAGGGCTCATGAATTACATCATTATTTTTATGATTACCGATGTCTGAAAGGACCTCGGGAAATTTTAGCAGATCTCTTTATTTTAAAAATATTAGATTTCTTACTGATGCTGTTTTTTTTTTAAAATTTGGGTTTTATTGTGGATATTTTTTGTAGTGATTTTCATTTACGTTTGTAGTTTTTATTGTTAGTTAATTTTACATTGGCTGTTCTTGATTTTTGTATTTATATTGCCCAGAGCAGTGAGTGATCCATCAGTATCAAATTTTGCTTCCTACCCATTTTATCTGATTTAACCTGATTACCTCCCTTTCCCGAGACTGTCTGACTGATGGTCATCGCACTTCACCGTGATTACTACATTTTAATTACACTAGTGAGCAGTCCTCAGGGGAGGGTTAGGAAGCCCTCGACCTGGAATCAATACCGCTACATGCGACCCTCTCGTTTATTGTTGCTTACAGCACCTTTCCTGGAACTAGAGTTGAGGGTTCAGAACCTCGCTGTGCGGGTCAATATCTTGTGTTGAGGAGTTCAGAACCTCGCTGTGCAGGTCAATATCTTGTGTTGAGGAGTTCAGAACCTCGCTGTGCGGTCAATATCTTGTGTTGAGGAGTTCATATCCTCGCTGTGCAGGTCAATATCTTGGGTTGAGGACCATATCCTCGCTGTGCAGGTCAATATCTTGGGTTGAGGTTCAGAACCTCGCTGTGCAGGTCAATATCTTGTGTTGAGGAGTTCATAACCTCACTGGCAGGTCAATATCTTGTGTTGAGGGTTCAGAACCTCGATGTGCAGGTCAATATCTTGTGTTAAGGGGTTCAGAACCTCGCTTTGCAGGTCAATATCTTGGGTTGAGGTTCAGAACCTCGCTGTCGGTCAATATCTTGTGTTGAGTAGTTCAGAACCTCACTGTGCAGGTCAATATCTTGTGTTGAGGGGTTCAGAACCTCGATGTCAGGTCAATATCTTGTGTTGGGGTTTCAGAACCTCCTTTGCGGTCAATATCTTGGGTTGAGGGGTTCAGAACCTCCCGTGCAGATCAATATCTTGTGTTGAGGGTTCAGAACCTCGCTGTGCAGGTCAATATCTTGTGTTGAGGAGTTCAGGAACGTCGCTGGCAGGTCAATATCTTGTGTTGAGGTTCAGAACGTCGCTGTGCAGGTCAATATCTTGTGTTGAGGGTTCGGAGTCTTCCGGTGCAAGTAAGACACATAGGCAACAGTTAGGTATCTTTATTCCGAAACGTTTCGCCTACACAGTAGGCTTCTTCAGTCGAGTACAGAAGTTGGCAGGAACAGTAGAGATGTGAAGACGATGTTATCAGTCCTTCACCCTTAGTTTAAGGGGGTCAGTCCCTCAGCCTACTAGTGGCCTACAGCTACCTTCACATTGTTTCAGACTATGGAACAAAACTCTTCTCAGACTGAGGGACTGACCACCACAAAACTAGTCTTCAAGGCTGATGGACTGATAACATTGTCTTCACATCTCTACTGCCAACTTTTCCGTACTCGAATGAAGAATATTATGGGTTTAAAGGGGTTTCCCAAAGCCTCGCTGTTCAAGTCAATATCTTGGCTTGTGAAGTTCATAACTACTCTCCTCAGGTCAACATTTTGGCTAAATGTTGACCTGTTTCAAGTTCAGAATTTTTTACCAATACTTACCAATACTTACAATATGACCGAAATCCTAATGACGCCATTGCAAGCAAACCATACCACGGGAGGGGGTTGAACTCGTGGCGAGTGAGTCGTACAACTCCAAGCTAGCTCATAAGGTTTCCTGTCACATTGTTCCAATCAATTTGTCTAAAGTTAAAAACTCCCATTAACACAACATTTTCATGTCTGGCCTTATTAATTTCGTCCCATAAGGCTTACTGCACTCCCAATTGGGTTGAGCAAGTGTTCTGTTAGTGGGACGGATTGTGAGACCTGCTTAGTATGGGCCAACAGGCCTGCTGCAGTGTTCCTCCTTTCTTATGTTCTAGAGTCGGGAAAATAATCTTTAGAATTGTGCAGTTTAGATCTAGACACGGATTGCTTCTCATGGACAATTATATGTTGATTGTTCTAGAGTCAAACCAGACTGAGCCACAGCAATGTTGGCTTTGTACAACTAGTTTTATATATATATATATATATATATATATATATATATATATATATATATATATATAAAATATATATATATATATATATATATATATATATATATATATATATATATATATATATATATATATATATATATATATATATATATATATATATATATATACATATATATGTATATATATATATATGTATGCTAGGAATTCCAAGAGCAGGCGAAATATTCACAAACACTGATCTCTGGCCGACAGAGACTCGAACCTACGAACCTCATGACAAGGTACGCAGTGCTTTACCGACCGTACCACACTGGTCCAATACCTTGGGATCCAGCTTTCTAGACGTTATTCCAAGGCAGCCAGCTTTCAGGCAGGAAGGCTTACAGCTTTTCATCTCATCCCCGCATGCATCGACACAACTAGAGATTTTTTCAATGTAGGAATTCGCAAAGAGCAGGCGAAATATTCACAAACACTGATCTGATATATGTATATATGTATATATATGTTTTATATGTGTTTTATATACAGTGAACCCGGTTAACGAACACCCCGGAAATCGTGCAATTATGTAAGTATAATATTGTAAGTGCTTGTGGAATTGTATTTTTGGGGGTCTGAAATAGACTAACCTAAATGACATTTTTTCTTAAGGAAGTAAATTTGTTCGGTAATGGCACTGAGGGAGGCTTCTGCAATGAATTTTTCGTTAACCGGGTTCCACTGTATATATATACAGTGGTCCCTCGGGTTTTTGTGCATCTCAAACTCGAACATTTATGTAGTGTATTTTCGTAAATCTGTTGCAAGTGTATTTTTGGGGGGCTGAAATAGACTAACCTACGTGACATTATTTCTTAAGGAAATAAATTCGTTCGGTAATGGCACTTGAGCAGCATTCTGGAACGAATTTTCGGCGAAAACCAAGGGACCACTGTATATATATATATATATACATACATACAGTGGACCCTCGGTTAACGAATACCCGGAAATCGTGCAATTATGTAAGTATAATTTTGTAAGTTCTTGTGGGAAATGTATTTTTGGGGTCTGAAATAGACTAACCTACGTGAAATTTTTCCTAAGGGTAAAATTTGTTCGTAATGGCACTTGAGCAGACTTCAGGAGTGAAGTTTTTCAGAAACTGGGGTCCACTGTATATATACAGTGGAAACCCGGTTAACGAAAAATCATTGCAGAAGCCTGCTCAAGTGCCATTACCGAAGGCCCTTCCGTAAGAAAAATGTCATTTGGGTTAGTCTATTTCGAACCCCCAATCCTTCCCAAGCACCTTTATCTCATTTGCCCATTCGGTTTAAACAACCGGGGTTCCACTGTATATATATATACATATATATATATATATATATATATATATATATATATATATATATATATATATATATATATATATATATATATATATAATATTAAAAACATGATTTAACCACGAAAAAATTTTTACAAAAAAAACCCCCAGCAGAGCTAGGTGTTTTTGGGAAGGGGAAAGAAAATTTGCTCAAAGGGACCCCCACCACTGTATGTCCTTGGGATCACAAAAAAACCTAGCTCTGCTGCTTTCGTAACCTTCCTCCCAAATTCCCTATATTTGCAACATCTGCCACATTGCCCCCCATCCACCCTATCATATGCATGTTAACCATAAAAAACCCCCAAAATTTTTCCCTTTTTCTAAATACTGTTCATCTTTTGTTTTACTGAAACACTTGGTCTAAAACCCCTACCCTTTTTTAAGCCTCTTTGTTCATATGCTCCTGCTCTCCGTCTTACTCTTAATTCTTTCAATAATATTCTCCATACACTTTACCAAAATATACTCAACAGACTTATTCCCCATAATTTTTTCACTCTTTTTTCCCCCCTTTTCCTTTTAAAAGGAACTATGGATTCCCCCTCCAGTCCCTATTCCTTACCCTCTTCCATACATTTTTTAAATAAAAAAACTAACCACTACTAAACTATATCCCCATCTGCTTTTAATATTTCTATCTTTTCCCCTCAATCCCCGCTCTTTCTCCCCCCATTCTACCCCTGCCTCACGAACTTTCCCCACACTCCCACTGTTTTCTCCTTCTAAAAATGTTATTCCCCGTTGCCGTATACGAAATCACAGCTTCCCATCTTCAACAACATTTAACAATTCCTCAAAATATTCCCTCCATCTTCCCGATACCTCTAACTCTTTTAACTCTCCTC
>WNWK01057795.1:0-10636 GCA_009830355.1 Cherax destructor
AAAAATCCTTGAAAATGCCTTAAATCGTCAAAAAATGCAATAAAATGAAGTTTTATAGCATTTTTGAATATTTATTATTTATTTACATATTTTAAAAAAATCCCATTAAAAATCTATAAAAATCAATATTTTTATAGAATATTTCATATTATTTTCGAAAAATACATGAAACATTAAAAAGCTCAGAAAAATGTGCTAAAATCGAATTTTATTGCATATTTCGACGTTTTAGAGCGGTTTGAGTGCTTTTCTGGAAAAAACTGATTTTTTAACTAAAATACTTAGAATATCACACTTTAAAATAAAATTTCTACTGCAATTGAAATTTATGGGAAAAGTAAGCAAAATTTTATGATTTTCTTTTAGGAAGCTTACTCATAGGTGTATTTTATCTAAAAAAAACAGTTTTTCAGAAAATATTTGAAAATGCCTTAAATCGTCAAAAAATAGAATAAAATCATTTTTTTTTTTTTAATTATTTACATATTTTTAGAGCGGTTTGAGTGCTTTTCTGACAAAACTCATGTTTTAGCTAAAATACTAAGATTTTCAAACTTTTAAATACAATTTCTACTGCAATTGAAATTTATGGGAAAAGTAAGCAAAATTTTATTATTTTTTTAGGTATATTTTATCGAAAAAATAGTTTTTTTCAGAAAATCCTTAAAAATACAATGAATCGTCAAAAAATGCAATAAAATAACGATTTATAGCATTTTTGAATATTATATATTATTTATATATTTTTAAAAAATCCCAATAAAAACCTATAAAAATCAATATTTTTGTAGAATATTTCATATTATTTTCGAAAAATACATGAAACATTAAAAAGCACAGAAAAATGTGCTAAAATGGTATTTTATTGCATATTTCGACGTTTTAGAGCGGTTTGAGTGCTTTTCTGGCAAAACTCATTTTTAAGCTAAAATACTTAGATTATCACACTTTTAAATAAAATTTCAACTGCAATTGAAATTTATGGGAAAGGTAAGCCAAATTTTATGATTTTATTTTAGGAAGCTTACTCATAGGTGTATTTTATCTAAAAAAAATAGTTTTCAAAAAATCCTTGAAAATGCTTTAAATCGTCAAAAAATGCAATATAATGAAGTTTTATAGCATTTTCTAATATTTATTATTTATTTACATATTTTTAAAAAATCCCATTAAAAATCTATAAAAATCAATATTTTTATAGAATATTTCATATTTTTTCGAAAAATACATGAAACATTAAAAAGCTCAGAAAAATGTGCTAAAATCGTATTTTATTGCATATTTCGACGTTTTAGAGCGGTTTGAGTGCTTTTCTGGCAAAACTCATTTTTAAGCTAAAATACTTAGATTATCACACTTTTAAATAAAATTTCAACTGTAATTGAAATTTATGGGAAAGGTAAGCCAAATTTTATGATTTTCAAAAAATCCTTGAAAATGCTTTAAATCGTCAAAAAATGCAATAAAACGAAGTTGTATAGCATTTTTTAATAATTATTAATTATTTACATATTTTTAAAAAATCCCATTAAAAATCTTTAAAAATCATGTATTTTCCAAAAATACATGAAACATTAAAAATATAAAAAAATGTGCTAAAATGGTATTTTATTGCATATTTCGACGTTTTAGAGCGATTTGAGTGCTTTTCTGACAAAATTAATTTTTAGCTAAAATACTAAGATTTTCAAACTTTTAAATACAATTTCTACTGCAATTGAAATTTATGGGAAAAGTAAGCGAAATTTTACTAATTTTTTTTTAGGTATATTTTATCGAAAAAATTTTTTTAAAAATCCTTAAAAATACAATGAATCGTCATAAAATGCAATAAAATAGTGATTTATAGCATTTTTGAAAATTGATATATTTTTAAAAAAATTCCAATAAAAACCTATAAAAATCAATATTTTTATAGAATATTTCATATTATTTTCGAAAAATACATGAAACAATAAAAAGCTCAGAAAAGTGTGCTAAAATCGTATTTTATTGCATATTTCGACGTTTTAGAGCGGTTTGAGTGCTTTTCTGGCAAAACTCATTTTTTAGCTAAAATACTAAGATTTTCAAACTTTTAAATACAATTTCTACTGCAATTGAAATTTATGGGAAAAGTAAGCGAAATTTTAATATTTTTTTTTGAGGTATATTTTATCGAAAAAAAAAGTTTTTTTTTCAGAAAATCCTTAAAAATACAATGAATCGTCAAAAAATGCAATAAAATAACGATTTATAGCATTTTTTATTATTTATATATTTTTAAAAAATCCCAATAAAAACCTATAAAAATCTATATTTTTATTGAATATTTCATATTATTTTCGAAAAATACATGAAAGAATAAAAAGCTCAGAAAAATGTGCTAAAATCGTATTTTATTGCATATTTCGACGTTTTAGAGCGGTTTGAGTGTTTTTCTGGCAAAACTTGTTTTTTAGCTAAAATACATATATTATCACACTTTTAAATAAAATTTCAACTGCAATGGAAATTTATGGGAAAGGTAAGCCAAATTTTATGATTTTCTTTTAGGAAGCTTAGTCATATGTGTATTTTATCTAAAAAAAATAGTTTGTCAAAAAATCCTTGAAAATGCCTTAAATCGTCAAAAAATGCAATAAAATGAAGTTTTATAGCATTTTTAATATTTATTATTTATTTACATATTTTAAAAAAATCCCATTAAAAATCTATAAAAATCAATATTTTTATAGAATATTTCATATTATTTTCGAAAAATACATGAAACATTAAAAAGCTCAGAAAAATGTGCTAAAATGGTATTTTATTGCATATTTCGACGTTTTAGAGCGGTTTGAGTGCTTTTCTGGCAAAACTCATTTTTTAGCTAAAATACTTAGATTATCACACTTTTAAATAAAATTTCTACTGCAATTTAAATTTATGGGAAAAGTAAGCCAAATTTTATGATTTTCTTTTAGTAAGCTTACTCATAGGTGTATTTTATCTAAAAAATTAGTTTTTCAGAAAATCCTTGAAAATGCCTTAAATCGTCAAAAAATGCAATATAATCAAGTGTTATATCATTTTTTTTTTTTTTAATTATTTACATATTTTTAAAAAATCCCATTAAAAACTATAAAAATCAATATTATTATAAAATATTCATATAATTTTTCAAAAAATACATGAAACATTAAAAATATCATAAATATATGCTAAAATGGTATTTTATTGCATATTTCGACGATTTAGAGCGGTTTCAGTGCTTTTCTGGCAAAACTCATTTTTTAGCTAAAATAATTATATTATCACACTTTTAAATAGAATTTCTACTGCAATTGAAATTTATGGGGAAAGTAAGGCAAATTTTATGATTTTCTTTTAGGAAGGTTACTCAGAGGTGTATTTTATCTAAAAAAAATAGTTTTTCAAAAAATCCTTGAAAATGCCTTAAATCGTCAAAAAATGCAATAAAATGATGTTTTATAGCATTTTTGAATATTTATTATTTATTTACATATTTTTTAAAAAATCCCATTATAAATCTATAAAAATCAATATTTTTATAGAATATTTCATATTATTTTCAAAAAATACATGAAACATTAAAAAGCTCAGAAAAATTTGCTAATATCGTATTTTATTGCATATTTCGACGTTTTAGAGCGGTTTGAGTGATTTTCTGGCAAAACTCATTTTTTAGCTAAAATACTTAGATTATCACACTTTTAAATAAAATTTCTTCTGCAATTGAAATTTATGGGAAAAGTAAGCAAAATTTTATGATTTTCTTTTAGGACGCTTACTAATAGGTGTGTTTTATCTAAAAAAAATAGTTTTTCAGAAAATCCTTGAAAATGCCTTAAATCGTCAAAAAATGCAATAAAATGAAGTTTTATAGCATTTTTGAATATTTATTATTTATTGTCATATTTTTAAAATCCCATTAAAAATCTATAAAAAATCAATATTTTTATAGAATATTTCATATTATTTTCAAAAAATACATGAAACATTAAAAAGCTCTGAAAAATGTGCTAAAATGGTATTTTATTGCATATTTCGACGTTTTAGAGCGGTTTGAGTGCCTTTCTGGCAAAACTCATTTTCTAGCTAAAATACTAAGATTTTCAAACTTTTAAATACAATTTCTACTGCAATTGAAATTTATGGGAAAAGGAAGCGAAATTTTATTAATTTTTTATCGAAAAAAAAAGTTTTTTTTCAGAAAATCTTAAAAATACAATGAATCGTCAAAAAATGCAATAAAATAATGATGTGAGGGAAAAGTAGTTGTAAATAAGGTAACGGTTGTTCAGTCAGCCGGGAGCATTATTTAACGAGTTACAGCCAGCAATTCCATCTAGCGGGCTGGAGCTAAACTCTTGTTCCCGGTTGTCTGAGGGTTTTTATTTTACTCCTGGTAGTATGACTCTTACCTGGTGTCGGTTGGGGAGTGGAAAGTCACTTCACCTTCACTCTTCTCCGAATCAGGTAAGGCAATCTACCAGGAGTAGCTCTTTGTTTGATTATTATGTTTTCTTTGGTTACCAGTAGTGACTTGGTCATCTTGAAACACCTTTTCTATCTTAAATGTTTTAAGACTTATGGTAACCAGAATATTTTCTTTATTATCAGCTCTGCCGCTGGACTGGTTCTCCAGGACAGACGCATGACTTACGAGCAAGATTTTCCCTGGACTTAACGGGAATTCCTCAACAACTCCTCTCTAGTTTCTAACTTGTGTGCGTTAGAGGTGTTGCAGAAGATCTCATCTACCTTTGGATACCTACAGTGTGGTATTTCAACCTCGTGGTCCCAGGAGATTCACCATCTACCCGGAGACATACCACCTACAGAGACAACCATCATCTATTCTCCCCTCTCCGGTTATTACCTCCTGTCTCACCAACAGACCTGAACCACAACGGATATATATCTTTTTATTTCTATTTAATTTTATAATAAAATCCAGAAAAAACTATCTTATTATAAATATCCTTCGGTTTACTATTATTTATTAATTTTTCCATTAATATTTTGTTCAGGGGAAGGCGTTACCCTGACAATGGCGACCTTGCCAGGATACTGGACTCTGGATACAACTTCTGATGGTTCACCTGGTCGTGAGTATTACATTTAAGGTTGAAAAGGGTGAGTTCGTTAAGGTGTCAAGTCATTACTGTTGTCTTTGACTTACAGTTGTTTGGTTCTTGGTTGGGTTTAGAAGTTTACTCATTATTGTTGGACCTGAGGAACTTCCATAATAACCCCTCCTGGGTGAACCGTGTTCATTTATCTTAGTGAAGGCTTTTGAGCCCACTAGATTTGCTTCAAGTGAAAATATTATTTCATTTTCTTCTTTGGGAAGGTTTAGAAAGTGTGCGGACGAGGTCCCTCTTTTGAAACAGTCGTTTCAGTTAATTTAAGATCAACTTGTTTGGTTTGTATTATATTTTCTTACTATGGATTCGTTAGATTTCTGGTTAAGGGCTGGAAAAGACATGGGATTTACAGGCCAGTCTCTTGATAGTTATATTACTGCTAAAATGGCTATAGAAGAGAAAAAGGAACAGGAAAGACTAGCTCTAGCTAAACAGGAGGAACAAGAAAGACTAGCTCTAGCTAAACAGGAGGAACAGGAAAGACTAGCTCTAGCTAAACAGGAGGAACAGGAAAGACTAGCTCGAGAAGAGAAAAGACTAGCTATAGAAGAGAAAAGGAACAGGAAAGACTAGCTCGAGAAGAGAAAAAGGAACAGGAAAGAATAGCACGAGAAAATGAAAGGATTGCTCGTGAGGACAAACGAGAACAGGAGAGGGTTGCTAAGAAGACAGAGTTCAGGCAAGGGAAGTAGCCTTCAGGATGAAGGAGATTGAAGAAAAGTCAAAGCAGAGGAGTTAGAACAGTTAAGGCTGGAATTGGAAGCCAAGAAGGTAGAGCTATCTAAGCATAAAATAGATGAAGGGGTACTAGAATACCCTACCCACGAATCTAATATTAGGATGCCTCAAATTCCACCTTTCCAGAGCAGGATGACATCGCGGTATATATCACCAGATTCGAGAACACTGCCACACTCTGTGAGTGGCCCTCAGATTCTTGGGCTACAAGGCTTGGATTACTTATCAGGTACAGCTTTAAACGTATATTCCACCTTACCAGCTGACGTAATCACTGATTATCCTCTACTTAAGAAAGCTATCTTACACGCTTTCAAGAAGACCACCCACCATTACAGGTCTGAGTTTCGGCACACTAAAATATCCCCCAATCAAATTATATGCAGTATCTGACAACACTTTTCAGATTGTTTGATTGTTGGATTGATAGTGCCGAAGTTGATCATGACTTTGATTCATTACGCGACCTGATGGTAAGAGACCAATTCTCTCTTCTGTTAACTCTGACTTGCGGATCTTTATTAAGGAACGTGACGTTCACACAGCTTCTGAAATGGCACACGTTGCAGATATATATGCCTGCGCTCATAATAACTACCCTAAGGAGCGTAGTAGATATACATCTGTTGAGCCTAAACAATCTGAGTTATCCAAACCATTTTCCTCTGAGAAATTTCAGTAAAATGTTATAACTGTAACGAATTGGGACACAGACGTCCAGACTGTCCCAAGAAAAAGGTGAGAATATTGGAACATGTTTCACCGAAGCTAATATTAAAGCACCTTTTAGTGAAGGTACTGTTAATGGCATGAAGGTATCCACCATTCTTAGAGATACTGGGTGTTCTTGCATTGTTATTTCGAGTAAACTCTTTCCTAACTTAGATTCAACCCGGTATAAAAGTACTAAATTAACTGACTACTTAGGAAGAAGTGATGAGTTTCCTACTTCAGATGTTTCATTAACTGCAAATGGTTTACTGGTTGGGTAGGCAGTGGTGGCCCCAATAACTTCTGTTCTGTTTTGTTGGGAACACAGAAGGGCGACCTTCCCATCTGAATTAGACTGTGTAAGGTTTCCAAATGATTCCGGAAAAGATAAACATTATACTTCTGTTTCTTCCTAGAATCTCCAGAAGTGATTAATCAGGATAACTCAAATCAGAGTTCAGATACTCGTGAAGCTCCTGGAAAAACCTTAGAGAAGCAGTCATCCAAACCAAACTGCACTGAAACTGAGGAAATACCACAGACTGATCTTCCACACAACTGGACTTGGTTAACGTCCTTACCAGAGCTCAATCTAAGGTAAAACCAAACCATCCTTTAGATACTTTCCAAAGGAAAACCTATTGAGCTGTCCCACCTAGATTTGGAAGGTCTCCAGAAGACTTGTCCTTCCCTAGAGAAAACTCGAATGCTAGCTTTAAATGGCAACATATTTAAAAGAAATAACCTTACTAACAAATTTGAGTTCAAGGTAATCTTTATACAGGACTATAATAACCTGACAATCCCAACTATGTTGGAAGAAGTCTATTGGTCATCCCGGGATTGTCAAGACTATTATAAAAGTACGCATGAAGAAACCGTCTCAGGCCATATTACACGTCGGAGGACCTTAGACACAATCAAGAATTGTACTACTGGCCGGGGATGTCTTCCGACATTTATAAATTCTGTAAAGCCTGTCCAGCTTGTCTACCTTACTTTCAAAAAGGTGGAACTAAAAGTCTCAAAATTTCCAAGCAAGCCACTGAAATATTTGATGGCACATATACTCCTCAGTGAAGAAGGAATGTTATGCCACAATATCATACAAATCAAAGCTTGGTATCTCGTGCTCTGACCCACTTTGCAGATTGGCGGAGCCGAGTCACATACCTAATACTTTTCCCTCTGGTGTTAACTTGCCTCCGACCATAAGTTTTGGAAGGGGGGTATTGTGAGGGAAAAGTAGTTGTAAATAAGGTACGGTTTTGTTCAGTCAGCCGGAGCATTATTTAACGAGTTACAGCCAGCAATTCCATCTAGCGGGCTGGAGCTAAACTCTTGTTCCCGGTTGTCTGAGGGTTTTTTTTCTCCTGGTAGTATGACTCTTACCTGGTGTCGGTTGGGGAGTGGAAAGTCACTTCACCTTCACTCTTCTCCGAATCAGGTAAGGCAATCTACCAGGAGTAGTTCTTTTGTTTGATTATTATGTTTTCTTTGGTTACCAGTAGTGACTTGGTCATCTTGAAACACCTTTTTCTATCTTAAATGTTTTAAGACTTATGGTAACCAGAATATTTTCTTTATTATCGCTCTGCCGCTGGACTGGTTCTCCAGGACAGACGCATGACACGAGCAAGATTTTCCCTGACTTAACGGGAATTCCTCAACAACTCCTCTCTAGTTTCTAACTTGTGTGCGTTAGAGGTGTTGCAGAAGATCTCATCTACCTTTGGATACCTACAGTGTGGTATTTCAACCTCGTGGTCCCAGGAGATTCACCATCTACTCGAGACATACCACCTACAGAGACAACCATCATCTATTCTCCCCCTCTCCGGTTATTACCTCCTGTCTCACCAACAGACCTGAACCACAACGGATATATCTTTTTATTTCTATTTAATTTTATATTAAAAATCCAGAAAAACTATCTTATTATAAATATCCTTCGGTTTACTATTATTTATTAATTTTCCATCAATATTTTTGTTCAGGGGAAGGCGTTACTGACAAATGATTTATAGCATTTTTGAATATATATATATTTTAAAAAAATCCCAATAAAAACCTATAAAAATCAATATTTTTATAGAATATTTCATATTATTTTCGAAAAATACATGAAACATTAAAAAGCTCAGAAAAATGTGGTAAAATGGTATTTTATTGCATATTTCGACGTTTTAGAGCTGTTTGAGTGCTTTTCTGGCAAAACTCATTTTTTAGCTAAAATACTTAGATTATCACACTTTTAAATAAAATTTCTACTGCAATTTAAATTTATGGGAAAAGTAAGCAAAATTTTATGATTTTCTTTAATAGCTTACTCAAAGGTGTATTTTATCTAAAAATAGTTTTTCGAAAACTTGAAAATGCCTTAAATCGTCAAAAAATGCAATAAAATCAAGTGTTATAGCATTTTTTTTTTTTTTTATTTACATATTTTTAAAAAATCCCATTAAAAACTATAAAAATCGTATATTATTATACAATATTTCATATTATTTTCCAAAAATACATGAAACATTAAAAAGCTCTGAAAAATGTGCTAAAATGGTATTTTATTGCATATTTCGACGTTTTAGAGCGGTTTGAGTGCTTTTCTGACAAAACTCATTTTTTAGCTAAAATACTAAGATTTTCAAACTTTTAAAAATTTCTTGAAGAAATTTATGGGAAAAGTAACCGAAATTTTAATATTTTTTTGAGGTATATTTTATCGAAAAAAATAGTTTTTTTCAGAAAATCCTTAAAAATACAATGAATCGTCAAAAAATGCAATAAAATAACGATTTATAGCATTTTATTTTTATATATTTTAAAAATTAATAAAAAGCTATAAAAATCAATATTTTATAGAATATTTATATTATTTTCAAAAAATATATGAAACAATGAAAACTCAGAAAAATGTGCTAAAATCGTATTTTATTGCATATTTCGACGTTTTAGAGCGGTTTGAGTGCTTTTCTGGCAAAACGTGTTTTTTAGCTAAAATACATATATTATCACACTTTTAAATAAAAATTTCAACTGCAATTGAAATTTATGGGAAAGGTAAGCCAAATTTATGATTTTCTTTTAGGAAGTTATCATATGTGTATTTTATCTAAAAAAATAGTTTTTCAAAAATATTTAAAATGCTATAAATCGTTAAAAAATAGAATAAAATCAAGTGTTATAGCATTTTTTTATTTTTTTTTATTATTTACATATTTTTAGAGCGGTTTGAGTTCTTTTTCTGACAAAACTCATTTTTTAGCTAAAATACTAAGATTTTCAAACTTTTAAATAAATTTCACTGCAATTAAATTTATAGGAAAAGTGCGAAATTTTATTTTTTTATTTTTTTAAGTATATTTTTTGAAAAATAGTTTTTCAGAAAACCTTAAAAATACAAGAATCGTCAAAAAATGCAATAAATTAACGATTTATAGCATTTTTTAATTTTATTTATTTATGTATTCCTAAAAATCCCAATAAAACCTATAAAAATCAAATTTTTATAGAATATTTCATATTATTTTCAAAAAAAACATGAAACATTAAAATATCATAAAAATATGCTAAAATGGTATTTTATTGCATATTTCGACGTTTTAGAGCGGTTTAGTGCTTTTCTGGCAAAACTCATTTTTTGCTTAAATACTTGATTATCACACTTTTAAATAAAATTTCTACTGCAATTTAAATTTATGGGGAAAAATGCCAAATTTTATGATTTTCTTTTGGAACTTATCATATGTGTATTTTATCTAAAAATAGTTTTTCAAAAAACTTTGAAAATGCTTTTAATCGTCAAAATGCAATAAAATGAAGTTTTATACATTTTTTATTATTTTATTTACATTTTTTAAAAATCCCATTAAAAATCTATAAAAATCAATATTTTTATGAATATTTCATATTATTTTCGAAAATACATGAAACATTAAAAAGCTCAAAAAGTGCTAAAATCGAATTTAATGCATATTTCGACGTTTTAGAGCGGTTTGAGAGCTTTTCTAAACTGATTTTTTATAAAATACAGATTATAACACTTTCAAATAAAA
>WNWK01057796.1:0-10636 GCA_009830355.1 Cherax destructor
CCTGGTAAAGTGTATGGTAGAGTTATTATTGAAAGAATTAAGAGTAAGACAGAAAGCAGGATAGCAGATGAACAAGGCGGCTTTAGGAAAGGTAGGGGTGTGTAGACCAAGTGTTTACAGTGAAACATATAGGTGAACAGTATTTGGATAAGGGTAAAGAGGTTTTGTGGCATTTATGGATTTGGAAAAGGCATATGATAGGGTGGATAGGGGGGCAATGTGGCAGATGTTGCAGGTGTATGGAATAGGAGGTAGGTTACTGAAAGCAGTGAAGAGTTTTTATGAGGATAGTGAGGCTCAGGTTAGTGTGTGTAGGAGGGAGGGGGACTATTTCCCAGTAAAAGTGGGCCTTAGACAAGGATGTGCGATGTCACCGTGGTTGTTCAATATATTTATAGATGGGGTTGTAAGAGAAGTGAATGCGAGGGTCTTGGCAAGAGGTGTGGGGTTAAAACATAAAGAATTAAATACAAAGTGGGAGTTGTCACAGTTGCTTTTTGCTGATGACACTGTGCTTTTGGGAGATTCTGAAGAGAAGTTGCAGAGGTTGGTGGATGAATTTGGTAGGGTGTGTAAAAGAAGAAAATTGAAGGTGAATATAGGAAAGAGTAAGGTGATGAGGATAACAAAAAGATTAGGTGATGAAAGATTGGATATCAGATTGGAGGGAGAGAGTATGGAGGAGGTTAATGTATTCAGATATTTGGGAGTGGACATGTCAGCAGATGGGTCTATGAAGGATGAGGTGAATCATAGAATTGATGAGGGGAAAAGAGTGAGTGGAGCACTTCGGAGTCTGTGGAGACAAAGAACTTTGTCCATGGAAGTAAAGAGGGGAATGTATGAGAGTATAATTATACCAACACTCTTATATGGGTGTGAAGCATGGGTGATGAATGTTGCAACGAGGAGAAGGCTGGAAGCAGTGGAGATGTCATGTCTGAAGTCAATGTGTGGTGTGAATATAATGCAGAGAATTCGGAGTTTGGAAATTAGGAGGAGGTGCGGGATTACCAAAACTATTATCCAGAGAGCTGAGGAGGGGTTGTTGAGGTGGTTCGGACATGTAGAGAGAATGGAACGAGACAGAATGACTTCGAGAGTGTATAAATCTGTAGTGGAGGGAAGGCGGGGTAGGGGTCGGCCTAGGAAAGACTGGAGGGAGGGGGTAAAGGAGGTTTTGTGTGCGAGGGGCTTAGACTTCCAGCAAGCATGTGTGAGCGTATTTGATAGGAGTGAATGGAGACAAATGGTTTTTAATACTTGACGTGCTGTTGGAGTGTGAGCAAAGTAACATTTATGAAGGGATTCAGGGAAACCGGCAGGCCGGACTTGAGTCCTGGAGATGGGAAGTACAGTGTCTGCACTCTGAAGGAGGGGTGTTAATGTTGCAGTTTTATAACTGTAGTGTAAAGCACCCCTCTGGCAAGACAGTGATGGAGTGAATGATGATGAAAGTTTTTCTTTTTCGGGCCACCCTGCCTTGGTGGGAATCGGCCGATGTGTTAATAAAATAAAAATAAAATATTCAATAATTCAAACATACCAAACTTAGTGCTATTTGCAACTTAAAGATTCATGAAGCTTCCAGGAACCTCGCCCTCACTAATTCAAGGATTCAGCTTTCCTACAAAATTGTTTAACATGAAGAAAGAACCAGATATTTCTAGGATCAGTGACCATGTCATAGGCCATACTAGGCTCAGGCTAACCCACCCTTAATCTTTGCACATAATCACTCAAAATTTTCTTTATAACAAGTGATCACTCCTCCAAATGAATTATGTAAACTAGCCTAATAAATCAGATAATACACCTATACCAAATAAAACAGACACTTCCCTACATCATGGGGCTATTAACCACATATCAAATTGTCTTTCCTTATCCCCAAGAACTCCATTAGATCACAATCCAAGCTTCTTTGAAAAACCAAGCATGATGCTTGAAATTATACAGATACTCTTCCAAACTATATACAGTGGTACCTCGAGTTACGATGGTCCCCAAAATCACCCTTTTATGTAAGTTTATTTTTTTAAATGCTTTTGTAAGTATATTTTTGGGGGTGTAAAAGGACTAGTCTATTTTACATTATTCCTTATGGGGATAAATTCGTTTGGTAATGGCACTTGAACAGCATTCTCGAACGAAAAAATATCGTAACTCGAGGTACCACTGTACCCTGATGTCTTCCCCTGATGGTATTGATTTGTGGAATAGCAATGGCCCCTACCTAGAAATTGGTACAAACACACAACTGATTACAATCTTCAAACTGAATTATTTACTGTACTCTTGACCTCAGGTGTGTCCATGCATAATTGTAATATCTTAATTGGAAATGATTAACTATCATCCATACATGCCCTAAACTCCACAAGGCATAATTGTAACATGCTTGTTTCAGAGGCCAGGCACAGGTATGCTCAAGTGGGTCATACCCAACTCTTGGGTATGACCTACTTCCACTGGGATATCCTGCCTACCAGTGACTATGCCCTCGTCTGCTACCCGTCCCTATCCACTGACGCCTATATAAGCGCCAGCCTCCTTGCCCATGCTCCAGAATCTCAACAACAGTGCTCTTCACACCAACTCCAAGGCTGAGTGACTGATTACCTCATCTTTTGTATATAGTTCTACAGTCATCCCTCGGTTTTCGGTTTTAATCCGTTCCAGATGGATTGGCTAAAACCAAAATCGGCGAAAACCAAAACTATTTTCCCCATAAGAAATAATGGAAATTCAATTAATCCGTTTCAGAAACCCAGAAGTTTGGAAAAAAAAAAATTTGGGGGCCTTAAAGATAGATTTACATGCACAAATGAATGAAATGAATGTGGCACTTACCCTTACTGAAGACTGATGGTGTTTGATGGAAGAGAGATAGGAGGGAGGGTAGAAACCCTACTTTTGGAAGGGGAATCCCCTCCATAAGGACTCTAGGTAACAAGTCCTCATCTGGGGTCACTTCCCTTCTTTGTCTTTTAATCCCACTAGGACAAGCTTGTGATTCACTGCACACCTGTGGCACTAAATATCTCTCCAGAGAGCTCTGTATCTGGCGGCTCTTTAAAATGTCCCTAAAATGGGACATGGAATTGTCATTGTAAAAGTAGCCAGCACGGATTGCAACATCTTTGTCAGGGTGATGTTCCTCCACAAATGATTGCACCCTACTCCACATTGCACAAATCTCCTTAATCTCTGAAGAAGGCACCTTACATCTTTCTTCCTCCACTGAAGCAATTTCCTCAGATCTGTTTTGTTGTTGTTGCAGCTCAAGCTCTTGCAGCTCTTCAGTGGTTAGATCTTCATTGTGGTCCTCCACCAACTCTTCCACATCCTCTCCATTCACATCCAACCCCATAGAAGTCCCCAATTCCACAATACTTTCCACAACTTCCATAGGCTCATCAGGGTTAGCTTCAAACCCTTCAAAATCCCTCTCTTGTACACAATCTGGCCACAACTTTCTCCAAGCAGAGTTCATCGTCCTGGAGGTCACTCCCTGCCAAGCTTTATCTATAAGGCCTATGCAATGGAAGATATCGAAGTGACCCTTCCAGAACTCTTTTAGGGTCAATCTAGTGTCTGAGGTTACATCAAAGCACCTTTGAAACATTGCTTTGGTGTACAGTTTTTTAAAGTTTGCAATGACCTGCTGGTCCATGGGCTGGAGGAGAGGAGTGGTGTTAGGAGGCAAGAACTTCACTTTTACAAATCTGAATTCCTTAGACATTTGGTCTTCCAAGTCTTGAGGATGACCAGGGCATTGTCCATTACCAGGAGGCACTTAAGTGGCAATTTATTCTCCAATAGATATTTCTTCACACTGGGGCCAAACACTTGATTAAACCATTCCAGGAAAATTTCCCTAGTGACCCATGCCTTAGCATTAGACTTCCAAAACACACACAATTTACTCTTGTCAACACTGTATTTGCCGAACACTCTGGGATTTTCAGAGTGATACACGAGTAAAGGCTTCACTTTTAAATCCCCACTAGCGTTCCCACATAACATAAGAGTTAGCCTGTCTTTCATAGGCTTGTGTCCTGACATTGCCTTTTCCTCCTGTGTGATGTAGGTCCTCCTTGGCATTTTCTTCCAAAAGAGGCCTGTTTCGTCACAATTAAACACTTGTTGGGGTTTAAATTCTTCTGCCTGTACATATTGTTTAAACTCGCGCACAAATTTTTCAGCCCCATCTTTATCTGAACTGGCACCCTCACCATGCCTTACAACACTGTGTATGCCAGTTCGCTTCTTGAAGTTTTCGAACCAGCCTTTGCTGGCCTTAAATTCATCAACCTCAACACTGGTTCCAGGCATTTTCTTTACAAGATCGGCATGCAACAGCCTTGCTTTTTCACATATGATGGATTGCACAACACTATCACCCGCTAGCAGTTTTTGGTTTATCCACACCAATAACAATTTCTCCATATTTTCCATTGTTTGTGATCTCTGTTTCGTTATCGTATTCACCCCTTTCGCAACATTAGCTTCCGTGATTTCCTTTCTCTTTGCCACAATGGAACTGATGGTTGATGGGTTTTTCTTGTATATCCTGGCGAGCTCGGCAATACGTACACCACTATCATATTTTTCTATTATTTCTTTCTTCAGTTCTATTGTGTTCCTCACTTTCTTTACCAAAGAACTGGCACTAGGAGCTTTCTTTGGACCCATGGTAGCTTATTTAGTAGTCACACACAATAATCAAGGGCCAAAAACAATGAATTGTTAATACATAAATGTTTTGTATAAACTCCTGGGGAGATGTTCACTCAAGCGTAAACAATGCTAGACTGCGTGGCAATGTGCGTGGGAGGTGCGTGGGTGGCGGGCCTACGGCCTTTGTATGTGCGCGGCACTAGTGGACAGGTCCCATACGATCGGCGAAAACTAAAATAATCGGCGAAAACTGAGCCAAATTTTCCCTGAAAAAAGTCGGTGAAAACCAAAATCGGCGATAACTGGGACAAGCGAAAACCGAGGGATGACTGTATAGGTATCCCTCAACATTCGCGAGGGTTAGGGGATCAAGAGCCTCGTGAATGTTGAAAAATCGCAAATGTTTGGTGCCCCAATATATTGTAGAGAAATATAATACAATACTGCTTCCTTAACCTATTGAACCATGAACAATCATAAAACACACATAAACATCGTAAAATAATGTACTATATACATGTTATTTTGACATGAGCTGGCTGTGGAGGGAGGCCTGTAATAGTATAATTATACAATACGTATTTTATAGTGTTGTGAAGTGTCATGGGGAATCAAGTTACTGACACACTGCTTCTTCTCCCTCTGCTGTAGCTCCACCCACTTTGTAATGATGCCAAATGTTGAATTAAATATGTATACATTAGAAAAAAAAATGAAACTCCAACTTCATAACTTTATTTTAATTTGCATAACTCATATATTACAGAAAACAATAAAAAAATAAAATACACATACAACGAGTTAAGCTTACAGAAAAATACATTAAATTCACCATCTAACATTGTTACGAAGTGGGAGGAGCTATTGTATGGAGGAGGCTAGCAGTAAGTCGGTGTCTGGTGAGTCGTCATAGGTGGTGGATGTTAGCCTTAGCGCTAATAAAATGTTGTGTAATTACACTTATATTAGTAATAAAGGTTATCTATCTATTACATTTATTCCAAATTGATATCAGAAACATGATAAATACCCTAGAACTGTAATAAAGATGCTGAAATGAATAATATATGCCATATTATATGAGTGGGGTAAGAGAGCAGGCAGACCACCACCATAAAAGATGTTTACATCAGGGTAAACATGCCTAAATCATTCTTGTTATAAGAACAAATGCAAAAATAGCATTTATTGTTTTTAGAATAATAATAATTTATAATAATTGATCTGGAGCACTTTAAATGTTATCAGTAGTATTTGGTAGCTGTGCTACTAGGTCAGATGCCGTGCTCCTTCCTTAAGTGAATGTAACCTGACCTGGCTGGGTCAGGGCATTGGCTTAAGCCGGCGGGAGACTTGGACCTGCCTCGCATGGGCCAGTAGGCCTGATGCAGTGTTCCTTCTTTCTTATGTTCTTATGTTCTTATTTAGAGCACTCCACAGCCATTATTATTATTATTATTATTATTATTATTATTATTATTATTATTATTATTATTATTATTATTATTATTATTATTTCCCTACAATATATTGTAAGGAAATAATAATAATAATATTAATATTAATAATAATAATAATTATTATTATTTCCCTACAATATATTGTAGGGAAATAATAATAAATAATAATAATTAATAATAATTGCTGTGGAGTGCTCTAAATGTCAGCTACCAAATACTGATGACATTTAAAGTGTTCCAGATCAATTATTATAAATTATTATTATTCTAAAAATAATAAATACTATTTTTGCATTTGTTCTTATAACAAGAGTGATTTAGGCATGTTTACCCTGATGTAAACATCTTTTATGGTGGCGGTCTGCCTGCTCTCTTACCCCACTCATATAATATGGCATATACAGTGGTACCTCGACTTACGATGGTCCCCAAACTCACCCTTGTATGTAAGTTTATTTTATTAAATGCTTTTGTAAGTGTAATTTTGGGGGTCTAAAAGGACTAGTCTATTTTACAACATTTCTTAAGGAGATAAATTCGTTTGGTAATGACACTTGAACAGCATTCTGGAATGAAAAAATATCGTAAGTCGAGGTACCACTGTATTATTCATTTCAGCATCTTTATTACAGTTCTAGGGTATTTATCATGTTTCTGATATCAATTTGGAATAAATGTAATAGATAGATAACCTTTATTTAGTACATTCATTACTTACTGCTTCCTTAACCTATTGAACCATGAACAATCATAAAACACATGAAAACATAGTAAAATATTGTACTATATAGTACTACATACATGTTATACTGTAGTTTAATAACAAATAATGAACAAATAAAACACTCAGTGAGTGAGTGGTGGGCGGGCTGGCTGCCGGGTCGGAAGGAAGGTAGCAGGGACGCTCGGGTGGCGGGAAACTTAAATATGATTTGGTGGGTGGGAATTTGGCGGCTGGGAATTCGCGAATGTGTGAAGCCCGTGAAAGTGGAAAACGTGAATGTTGAGGGATACCTGTACTGTCTTCAAGTTATGTCCTAGAATCTGTATTGATAAAGCCACTGGATGGTGAAATGTCTACAATAAAGATACCCAGATGTTGCACATGTGTCTAATATTCATGCTCAAATTATAAACAATGGCATTAGGATCCACCTTTTGAGGACTCTGATAATGACATTGTGCTGTCTTACTCTGGCAAACTTTGAATACTCTTCACACACAACAAGGATGGAAAACATGGAGATTATAGGGGCAAAATATACATTGAGAGAAAAACAATGCCAAAAGATATACAGTGGACTCCCGGTTTTCGTTATTTTTTCGTTCCAGAATGCTGTTCAAGTGCCATTACCAAACGAAATTATTCCCATAAGGAATAATGTAAAGTAGACTAGTCCTTTTAGACCCCCAAAAATACACTTACAAAAGCATTTAAAAAAAATACACTTACATAAAAGGGACGAACACCAGGGTCCACTGTATATAATAGAAAACAGCTTTACATAAATAGATTGGTAAAGTGTTGTAATGAGATCTGGGAAAAGTATGATAATATAAATATTGAAGACTGGACATAAAATAAATATTGTAACAGACTCTTGTATAATGCACTGTATTTTTTTTATACTATTATTATTAACACATCGGCCGTTTCTCAACAAGGCAGCGTGGCCCGAAAAAAGAAAAAAAAATTCACCATCATTCACCCCAAAACTGTCCTGCCAGAGGCGCACTTACACTACAGTTATAAAATTGCAACATTAACACCCCTCCTTCAGAGTGCAGGCACTGTACTTCCCATCTCCAGGACTCAAGTCTGGCCTGCTGGTTTCCCTGAATCTCTTCATAAACATTACCCTGCTCACACTCCAACAGCAAGTCAAGTCCTAAAAACAATTTGTCTCCATTCACTCCTAACATGCTCACGCATGCTTGCTGGAAGTCCAAGCCCATCGCACACAAAACCTCCTTTACCCCCTACCTCCAACCTTTCCTAGGCCGACCTCTACCCTGCCTTCCCTCCACTACAGATTTATACACTCTCAAAGTCATTCTATTTTGTTCCATCTTCTCTACATGTCTGAACCACCTCAACAACCTCTCCTCAACCCTCTGGATAATAGTTTTGGCAATCCCGCACCTCCTTCTAATTTCCAAACTACGAATTCTCTGCATTATATTCACACCACACATTGCCCTCAGACATGACATCTCCACTGCCTCCAGCATTCTTGTTGCATCATTCACCACCCATGATTCACACCTCTTTGCTTCCATAGACAAAGTTCTTTGTCTCCACAGACTCCTCAGTGCACCACTCACCTTTTTCCCCTCGTCAATTCTATGATTCACCTCATCTTTCATAGACCCATCTGCTGACATGTCCACTCCTAAATATCTGATGAATACATTCACCTCTTCCATACTCTCTCTCTCCAACCTGATATCCAATCTTTTGTTACCTAATTTTTTGTTATCCTCATCACCTTACTCTTTCCTATATTCACTTTCAATTTTCTTCTTTTACATACCCTACCAAACTCATCCACCAACCTCTGCAACTTCTCTTCAGAATCTCCCAAAAGCACAGTGTCATCAGCAAAGAGCAACTGTGACAACTCCCACTCTGTGTTAGATTCTTTATCTTTTAACCCTTAAACTGTCCAAACGTAGATCTACGTTCACGTGCATAGCGCTATGACCTTTTCTCTTTACATTTGAAAGCATGTAAAAAAAAAAAACATTGATCTACGTTCAGAGCGCTATGCACGTGAACATAGATCTACGTTCGGAAAGTTTAAGGGTTAACCCCAAACCTCTTGCCAACACCCAAGCATTCACTTCTCCTACAACCCCATCTATAAATATATCGAACAACCATGGTGACATCATACATTCTTGTCTAAGGCCTACTTTTACTGGGAAATAATCTCCCTCTCTCCTACATACTCTAACCTGAGCCTCACTATCTTCGTAAAAACTTTCATTGCTTTCAATAACCTACCTCCTATTCCATAACATTTGCAACATCTAGCAGAAAGAAATATTGTATATACAGACCAACTTATTCTTTGGCATGAAACTTAAAGAAATATAAATCAAAGTTAATAAATTAGTTTTAGTATTGACTCTTTAAGGAAAAAAGTGATGGTGCACCCTTGGAGAGAGGGAACTACAGAAATGATAGCAAGTAACACTGCTATACTCTGCACAGTTACTCAACAAACTCCTACCCACCACCACTTTTTGTTTTTTCACTCACAGCATTTACAATCTCCATGGGGAAGTGGAACAGAATTCTTCCTCTGTAAGCCATGCGTGTCATAAGAGGCAACTAAAATGCCGGGAGCAAGGGGCTAGTAACCCCTTCTCCTGTATATATTACTAAATGTAAAAGGAGAAACTTCGTTTTCCTTTTGGGCCACCCGCTTTGGTGGGAAACGGCCGGCTTTTAAAGAAAAAAAAAAGCATTTAAAAAAAAAATTTTTTTTTGAACACACATTTTTAATAAATGTAAAAAAGGGTGAGTTATCAGATCATATAATTGGTGCCAACACTTTGTATGGTTAAGCATGCAGCAAGAACAGCCATGGAAATAGCAAAAATTTTGAAAAAATGTGGTGTTGCATATTATCAAAGAACAACAACATATGATATGAAAGGAACAAGCAGAGTTGAACAAAGGGTGTTCAGATGGTTTATCAGATAGAAAGAATGGGTACAACAGGGCAATTAACGGGCAAATTTAGGGTGGATAAAAGAATGCGAATATCAAAGGAAGAATCTGAAGAAAAGTAGAAAGAGGGGGAGAGGTAGGAAGGGGTGAAATGTTGCAGTCCCCCAAGTTTTCAATCAGTATTGGGTGTGTTCTTCCAATGTGAATGGTAACATTTATGAAGAGATTCAGTGAAACCAGTAAAATAATATAACAGTGTTTAAAAAATTTTTAAACATAAATTTTAAACCCTCCCCCCGCAAAAGGCTTTGTACCACTATTTTCTTCTCTGCTGCATCTTTGTTTCCTATCCATGTTTGAGTTTGGACTAGAGGAATGGTGGTGTTGGGTGACTGCATTTGGACCACTATTTCCCCCCTGATTACCAATTTGGTGACCACTAGCAACAATGTCAGTATCATTTGTGTCTTTTTGGACTCTCTCATCAGGATTGTCTTTCTCTGGTGTAACTCTGGTTGGTTTTAAGAGGATATCGAATGGTGTCATGTTTTCTCCCCCTTTTGGGGATGCTTTCATCTCTGTGGCTATCTGTATGGGGCTTTTTTTGTCCAAAAGCGGAGCTTCATCAGGGACCCCCAAAACCCTTAATTTTTTAAACACTCCCGACTTTATTAATCTGGGGAATCCTCTGCACAACGTTTGCTTCTCCCGCATACATGTAGTTAAGGGCCTCGAGATCATCATGTAGAATATCTTTAATACAAAACGGGTGCTTGCAATCTGTTTGCTTAAACATTTCCTCAAAAATTCACAC
>WNWK01057797.1:0-10636 GCA_009830355.1 Cherax destructor
CCTTTCTTCATATGGCATTTCCCTGAGTTGTGGAACTAGCCTTGTCGCAAACCTTAGAACTTTCTCAATTTCTTGACGTGCTTGACCAGGTGTGGGTTCCAGACTGGTGCTGCATACTCTAGTATGGACCTGACGACACGGTGTACAGTGTCTTGAACGATTCCTTGTTAAGGTAACGGAACGCTAATCTTAGGTTTGCCAGTCGCCCATATGCTGCCGCGGTTATCTGGTTGATGTGTTTTCCGGAGACGTGCTTGGGTTATATCACCCCAAGGTCTTTCTCCTTTGATGAGGTTTGTAGCCTTTGTCCACCTAGCCTGTACTCTGTCAGCGGTCTTCTTTGCCCTTCTCTGATCCTCATGACTTTGCATTTGGTGGGTTAAATTCGAGAAGCCAGTTGCAATACCAGATGTCAAGCTTGTCCAGTTCTCTTTGAAGTCCTGCTTGGTCTTCATCCGATGTGATTCTCCTCATTAATTTCACATCATCTGCGAACAGAGACCCTTCTGAGTCTATTCCGTCCGTCATGTCATTCACATATACCAAGAATATCACTGGTCCTAGGACTGACCCCTGCGGTACACCGCTCGTCACCGGCGCCCACTGTGATACCTCATCACGCACCATGACCCGTTGTTGCCTCCCTGTGAGGTATTCCTGATCCATTCCAGTGCCCTTCCCTTCCTGTGTGTGTCAGTGTGTGCGTGTGGCGGGGACAAAAGAGTTGCAGTACTAGTACAAGAAGAACAAAAATTGCCAAGTTATGCCAGGTAAACATTTGTTGTAAATTGTATTTGCATGAAATATTCAAAATATTTCAATAGCCAAAACCTGGTTCAATTTGAAAAATAGGGACACGCCTGCTGAATCCCACATACAAGACTATAAACCATACCACGGGTGGTGTTCGAACCCGCGGTCACAGAGTCTCAAAACTCCAGACAGTGGTATGGTTTGTTTGCAATCGTGTCATTACGATTTCGTGAGTCATACAAGACTATATAATATTCGACACTGATAGAGTCAACAGGAAAGGAGTTGCTGTGAATTATATAGAAAATTTTAACTCTTACCTTAGTAATGAGATAAAGATTGAAGGGACAGACAAGGAATCTGTTTCAATGCAGCTTCTCGTAGTTGACGAATGCTAATCTGAGGTATGATCTACAGACTCTCAAATGTATAGAGTGACCTGGGTAAATTTCCTTGGCATGAAATAGCTGGGGAATCTAGAAAGAAAATGTTTTAATAGTACATTGATATTTTAGCCAAAATCATTGGAGTATTTTTAAAGAAAATCTAATGTCTATCGACTTTCTTGAAATGGTTCAGGAGAGTTTTTTAAAACAGTTTGTGTTAGAATCAACTAGAGGAAATAACATGTTAGACTTGGTTCTGACAAACAAGAATTGTCTAATTGATAATATTGAGGATAATGAAGAGTTTCAAGAAAGTCATCACAAATCACCGAGCTCCAATATCTTACAAAATTACCTTAACAATTTAACAATAACAACAAAGTAAAAGTCCTCAATTTTCGCAATTATAGAGTGTTAAGGCGTAGATATTATCGTGAGTGAAGTATAATAGACGATGGTAATGGTTGCCAATACGTTTTCCAAAGCACTGCACAAGCTGGGCATTTTTAATGATGGTAATTAATGTAACATGACATGTGTCACAATGATCGCAGCTAATCGGGAGCTAATCAGTTTCACTGTCCTTTGTAAGTAAAGTGGTAGTGGGTATGTGAGTGCTAATGAATCTCGCTAGTCACGTCATTCCCTTCAATTAAAACACTGCGTAATTGTAATTGCCTTGTAAGGCGAGTTTTTTGTCAATATAGTTACATGGCGTGTCTCCGCCTGCCTTACATGGCGTATCTCCGCCTGCCTTACATGGCATGTCTCCGCCTGCCTTACATGGCATGTCTCCGCCTGCCTTACATGGCGTGTCTCCGCCTGCCTTACATGGCGTGTCTCCGCCTCCCTTACAATAGCAGTGCTAACCTTAGGAAATGATACATTATTCATTAAATCTCAGAAACTTGAGTTTTTTTAAGTCATAATAAGTGATGCCCTGAGTGCTGAGAGTCATTAATTAACGTTCACCTTAGCCACCCATTTGGCAACATTACCCCTGATAATCACTGGCATTTATATCGGGCTGTGTTGTTTGACGGCCAGGAGCCAGCAGTCGCTGATTTTGAGTTATACAGAACATACCACAATGTGTGTCTTCCATGACTTGAGCACCAGGGAGCCAGACTAGTACAGCAATCCTGCGACATATGAGAACCCGAAATACCAGATTTTGCCGATACGAGCAGCATTCTTTAGTACCTAACATCGATATACGAGCGCCTTTTCTCGCCAATACGAGGACCACATACCAGCGTAAGTGGTAAAAATGATTTTTTTTTAATTTAATATATATTTACTCTATGATTTCTTGCTTCAAAATCATATGTTGTCAGCAAAAATATTGACATTTAACTGGCAAGGGTAGAAATACTCTACGTTACTGTATGCTGACATCTTGTTTTCTTGATACAAGTTCTCACTTTGCGAGATATCTTGAAGGACACATTAATCTGGTATCTCGGGGGATTGCTGTATACACCAGCTCTGACGAATTTTCCAAAATCTATACAGTGATGTCTGTGAGAGAGTACTGAGGCTCACTGCAGTGGACTGTACGTCGTGTATACTGTAGTCTGTACCCACTTTGTGGGTATTGACAACATTCAGATGCTATGACAGCTTATCACGAAGCAAGACAATTTAATCAGCATCCAGTCGTGACACCAAACACAACCCCAAGCCATGAAAACAACTAGGAAGAGCCAATATACCTGATGGGTCTGGTAAAAGTTCTCTCCTTACTTCCTTACTTTCTGCAATCCAAAATTTGGTGATATATATATATATATATATATATATATATATATATATATATATATATATATATATATATATATATATATATATATATATATATATATATATATATATATGCAAGAAAACCACTATGAAAAATAGAAGAATTCCAAGCGCTTTCGTGACTACTCACATTATCAAGGAACTATAACAGGAAACATGACGAGAAGGGCTTATATATGGGGCGAGACTACACCTCACAGTCACATCACACTAACAAAGACTACACCTCACAGTAGCGTAACATCTCACTACTCTGTGAAGAGGAACATAAGAAAGGACCTGAAACTCTTCCCAAGAATTAAGATTATTCCAATTTATCATTAAATTCATCCCAAATTTTATTAATTATAAATGAATCCAATTTATATAAACCAAAAGAAATATTCATATTATTTTCAAAACTGCTTTTAATGAAACATGATTCTATTATATTTCTCTCAACCATGGACTTGCTTGATACAACCTTCTCAGCATTTTGAAAATCAATTGGATGGTTAAAATCTCTCACATGAATAAATAGAGCATTAGAATCTTGTCCAGTTCTAATGCTATATTTATGTTGTTTTAATCTTAGTTCAAGACTTTTACCAGTTTGACCATAATAAACTTTATCGCATATTTTACAGGGAATCTTATAGACACATCCGTCAGCATTTTGGGGGCAATTTTTTATCAAAAGTCTTTTTACTGTATCAAGATTTTTAAATACAACTTTGATATTAAAATTCTTAAGAAAGGAAGGCATATCAACCAAGTTTTCATGGTAAGGGAGAACCAACATATTTTTGGTTGAATATGGTTGGTTGTCCCTTTTTGGATTGAAAAAAGTATTCCTAGCTATTTTAAAAGATTTATCAATTATGTTTCTTGGGTATTTTAAATCATTAGCTATTTCATAAATTTTAGAGATTTCTTCATCTATGAACTCTGGACTACAAATACGTAAAGCTCTCAAAAACATTGAAGAAAAACCGACACTTTAACTCTATCTTGATGTGAAGAGTAATAGTGTACATAGGAACAATTATTTGTAGGTTTTCTGTAAATTTTAAATTTAAAATCAATGTTACCCTTAATAATAAAAACATCTAGGAAGGGCAATGAGTTATTTACTTCGAATTCAACAGTAAAATTTATAGAATGAGCTAAGCTATTTAATTTAACAAGGAAATGGTTTATATCTACATTCTTAGGCATAAGGCACAAAATATCATCAACATATCTATACCACTTAGCTCTATTGGGAAGGATAGTGTTAAGCAATCTTGTTTCGAAAAATTCCATATATAAGTTACTAAGAACAGGTGAAAGAGGATTTCCCATTGCCATACCAAACTTCTGAGTGTAAAACTCATCATTAAATACAAATTTTGCATCAACAATACAAAGTTTAATAAGTTTAATGATAGTAGGAACTGGCAATGGTAAATCATAATTAACCAGTTCTTCAGATAAGAAACTTAGTAAATCATCAACTGGAACTTTTGTAAACAAGGAGGTAACATCAAAACTAACCATATTGAAATCATTTAAATCAGTCAAGGTGCTTAATTTATCAACTAAATCTAAGTTGTTTTTAACATTAAAATTAGAAATTTTTCCAACAATTGGGCTCAAAATATCAACAAGCCATTTAGAAAGTTTATAAGAAACTGAACCTATAGAGCTAATAATTGGTCTAACAGGATTACCAGGTTTGTGTGTTTTTATTAATCCATACATATAAGGTAAAGATGGATTAGTGGAAGTAAATTTTTAATTAATTCATCTTTGCCCTTCAATAGATGTTTTATTGTTTTATTGAAATTGCTGATGACAGTTTCTAAGGGATTCTTTCTAAGTTTAGAATAGGTTTCAAAATCATCTAGGAGGTTATTCATTTTATCTTGGTAATCAGTTTCTTTCATAATTACAATTGCATTAATTTTATCTGCTTTAGTAAGACGCAAATTTTTATTATTCAAAAGTGAATCATAAGACTTAAAAAATCTTTGAGGGCAATTGGGAATATTGTGTTTTAACATTGAGCTATATACCATCCCCTTACTAATATTAATTTCATCAGTGGATAAATCAGAGGATTTTCTAAATTACAAAAGGCTTTTGCAATTTCAACATTATTAAGTTTTTGAAGTTGCAAAACTTAAACCGAAACCAAGAGCAGCAGTTGTATTTTTATCTAATATTTCATCTGATAAGTTAATTACAAAATTGTTATTAGCGTGCTTTGTCCAATCACTATTTTCAATTAAATTATCTAATTTTCTTTGTAGTTTGTTTTTAGATTATTACAAATTCTTCTGAGTTTATTATAGCAATGATCCAACATACTATGTTGCCATTCTGATGGAATAGCTTGATAAAAGGAGTATTTTTGTTTCTCGATATTTTGAATGCTTCTTTCTCCTGTATTTTAGTAATTTCAATATGTTTCTGAAGAATAATTCTCATAAAATCATCAAAAGGACGATCTCTCATGTCAAGGAGTCTATTTGGTAAAAGAGATTTAGGCAAAACTTGTTCATTCAAACAGTCTATTAAAAAAATAAGTCGAATTTTAAGCTTATGTGACTTGATCAGTGCAGAAGAAAAAATGGTAAACAAAAGAAATATGATTAGGAAAGCTTACCAAGAACATTGTGAAGAGTCGTGTGGTATCCATTGATGCAAAAAGATCACAGTAAACAGGTGATATCAAAATATGCAAGAAAACCACTATGAAAAAATAGAAGAATTCCAAGCGAGTCCATGGTTGAGAGAAATATAATAGAATCATGTTTCATTAAAAGCAGTTTTAAAAATAATATGAATATTTCTTTTGGTTTATATAAATTGGATTCATTTATAATTAATAAAATTTGGGAAGAATTTAATGATAAATTGGAATAATCTTAATTCTTGGGAAGAGTTTCAGGTCCTTTCTTATGTTCCTCTTCACAGAGTCGTGAGATGTTACGCTACTGTGAGGTGTAGTCTTTGTTAGTGTGATGTGACTGTGAGGTGTAGTCTCGCCCCATATATAAGCCCTTCTTGTCATGTTTCCTGTTATAGTTCCTTGATAATGTGAGTAGTCACGAAAGCGCTTGGAATTCTTCTATTTTTTCATAGTGGTTTTCTTGCATATTTTGATATCACCTGTTTACTGTGATCTTTTGCATATATATATATATATATATATATATATATATATATATATATATATATATATATATATATATATATATATATATATATATATATATATATAAGTCGTGCCGATTAGTAAAACTTGCGATTTTGGCTTAAATGCAACGCTCACCTTGCCATATAAGACAAGTGAAAATTTGTGTATGCAATAATTTCGCAAAATCATTCTGAACATAACGAAAAAATATATTTCATTGTGTTTGTTTATTATTAAATTAATATTAAAGTATCTAAAATATATTTAGTTGGGTTAGGCATAATTAAATTGCGCTTGTTGTAATAAGGTTAGGTAGGTTTCAAAGTTTCTCTAGTACAAAATTATAAATTCTTACATTAACATAAATTAAAAATATATATCTTTAAACGTATAAGAAAATTTTAGAAAGGAATTAATTTTAGATGAGTTCTTGTTAATTGACCAGTTTTACCTAATCGGCACGACATATATATATATATATATATATATATATATATATATATATATATATATATATATATATATATATATATATATATATATATATATATATATATATATATATATATGCATATATATATATATAATATATATATATATATATATATATATATATATATATATATATATATATATATATATATATATATATATATATATATATATATATATGTCGTGCCGATTAGGTAAAACTGGTCAATTAGCAAGAACTCATTTAAAATTATGTCCTTTCTAAAATTTTCTTTTATACGTTTAAAGATATATTTTTTCAATTATGTTGATGTAAAATTTATAATTTTGAACCAAAATAATCTTAGAAAACTTACCTAACCTTATTATAACAAGCGCAATTTAATTTAGCCTAACCAACTAAATATATTTTAGATACTTTTACAATAATTTAATAATAAACAAACACAATGAAATATATTTTTTCGTTAGGTTCAGAATTATTTTTGCGAAATTATTGCATACAAAAGTTTTCGCTTGTCTTATATGGCAAGGTGAGCGTTGCAATTTAAGCCAAAATCGCAAGTTTTACCTAATCGGCACGACATATATATATATATATATATATATATATATATATATATATATATATATATATATATATATATATATATATATATATACTCTGCTCTTCTACTAACACTTCTGTTTTGTAAAACCTCTCATAAGCTACCTTTTTCTTTTATCACACCCTTTACTTCTTCATTCCACCACTCACTCCTCTTTCCTCCTGCACCCACCCTCCTATAACCACAAACTTCTGCCCCACATTCTAATACTGCATTTTTAAAACTATCCCAACTCTCTTCAACCCCCCCACTACTCCTACTTGCACTAGCCCACCTTTCTGCCAATAGTTTCTTATATCTCACCCTAACTTCCTCCTCCCTTAGTTTATACACTTTTACCTCTCTCTTACTTGCTGTTGCCATTTTCTTTTTGTCCCATCTACCTTTTACTCTAACTGTAGCTACAACCAAATAATGATCTGATATATCCGTTGCCCTCTATAAACATGTACATCCTGAAGCCTACTCATCAACCTTTTTTGCACCAATACATAATCCAACAAACTACTTTCCTTACGTGCTATATCATACCTTGTATATTTATTTATCCGCTTTTTCATAAAATATGTATTACTTATTACCAAACCTCTTTCTACACATAGCTCAATTAATGGCTCCCCATTTACATTTACCCCTGGCACCCCAAATTTACCTACTACTCCATCCACAACATTTTTACCCACTTTAGCATTAAGATCCCCAACCACAATTACTCTCTCACTTGGTTGAAAACTCCCACACACTCACTCAACATTTCCCAAAATCTCTCTCTCCTCTACACTTCTCTCTTCTCCAGGTGCATAAACACTTACTATAACCCACTTTTCACATCCAACCTTTATTTTACTCCACATAATCCTTGAATTTATACATTTATATTCCTTCTTTACCTGCCATAACTGATTATTCAACATTATTGCCACTCCTTCTTTAGCTCTAACTCTATTTGAAACCCTGATCTAATCCATTTATTTCTTCCCACTGAAACTCTCCTACCCTCTTCAGCTTTGTCTCACTTAAAGCCAGGACATCCAGCTTCTTTCATTCATAACATCTACAATCATCTCTTTCTTATCATTCGCACAACATCCACGCACATTCAAACATCCCACTTTGACGATTTTCTTCTTCTTCTTTTTAGTAAGCTATACAGGAAAAGGGGTTACTAGCCCATTGTTCCCGGCATTTTAGTTGACTTTTACAACACGCATGGCTTACGGAGGAAAAATTCTTATTCCACTTCCCCATGGATATGAAAGGGAAAAGCAATAAGAACAAGAACTATTAAGATAAAATCAAAGAAAACTCAGATGAGTGTGTATACAATAAACGTGTACATGTTTGCGTAGTGTGACCTAAGTATAAGTAGAAGTAGCAAGACGTACCTGAAATCTTGCATGTTTATGAGACAGAAAAAGACACCAGCAATCCTACCATCATGTAAAACAGTTTCAGGTTTCTGTTTCACAGTCACCTGGCAGGATGGTAGTACCTCCTGAGTGGTTGCTGTCTACCAACCTACTATATATATATATATATATATATATATATATATATATATATATATATATATATATATATATATATATATATATATATATATATATATATATATATATATAGCATATATACATGTGCATATAGATGTACATGACTATATTAAAAAATGAAGGCAATTTCTTGGTAATGCTGGAGGGCGATTTCCCCAGAGATTATTTAAATATGAAAAAAATACTATATCGGTATTCAGAAAGGATTAAAAAAAAAACAGTTTTCCTATGTATCTTCTGCCGTTTATATCAGAAACCAATAGACGATAATAATGAAAGTTTGGAATTAATAAGAAGAGGCACTCTCTGTTAACTGAACAGAATACAATGATTCCAAGTTTTTAACAGTATCAGTAAAACGTCGTTTGTACCACTTCAGACTGAACTTAATGAGTATCATCCATCTTACAGAACTAATCATCATTAATATCTGGAAACGGATCAGTTATGGATTATATTGTTTTTTAATAAAACTGACAAATTAAGGATTACGCCACTTAATAGGAGCACGAACCATGCATTCAGTAGGCCAGGCCAGTGATAAAAACTTACAGCCAATACCAAGCCTCATTCTGCAGTTATGACATGAAATATAATCTAACCATTCCGAGTTTTATTCTAAACTATTTTACTTTTCTATTTCTTATCACTTGTGGGTTTAGCGCATAGTTATGAAAATAATAATAATAATAATAATAATAATAATAATAACAATATTAATAATAATAATAATAATAATAATAATAATAACAATAATAATAATAATAATAATAATAATAATACTTATTATCACTAGGACCCCAGATAAGTTATCCTAGGTAATTCTAACACATTTTGCTATGAATGACAACTGCAACATTTCCAGCACTACGACCCCAGAGGCGATAAGCCAATCTGCCTTATAATATATATATATATATATATATATATATATATATATATATATATATATATATATATATATATATATATATATATATATATATATATATATATATATCAAACTTGACTTTAGAAATGCCTTTAATATGGTGAAGAGAGATGTGGTCTTGCCAGCCGTTCGGGATCGGTTTCCCAGTCTCTTTCCCTTCATTTCAGCTGGCTACAGCAAACCCTCGACTCTTTTGTTTGGGGAACATGAAATTCCCTCATCGGAGGGTGTTCAGCAGGGTGATCCACTCGCTCCACTTCTCTTCTGTTTGGCAGTAAGAGAACTAACTTCCAGCCTACGCAGCGAGCTCAACATCTGGTACCTAGATGATGGCACTCTGGCGGGTACTGAGGAGTCCCTGTTAGAGGACCTACAACGGGTGAAGACACAGGGAGAAGCCTTAGGACTCATCCTCAATCCCTCAATGTGTGAAATCATCACATCAAATCAGGAAATAATTAATGCGGTGCGAACAATCCTCCCAGAAGTCACTCCTACCACTCCATCCAACAGTACCCTCCTGGGAGCACCACTGGGTCACCAGGCCATCGACACGGTCCTCAAGGACAAAGTGAATGACCTGAAAAGAATGGAGGAGAGAATAAGTGATCTTGATGCCTATGATGCCCTGTATCTCCTCACAAGGTGTCTTACTATGCCAAGACTCACTCACTTCTTGAGGTGCGCACCCTCTTTTGAAAACCCAACACTTGACGAGTATGACGCACACCTGAGATCAACCTTTAAGAAGGCACTGAATATATCACTAAATGATCAGCAATGGGAGCAGGCAACCCTCCCAGTGCGACTGAGAGGTATAGGGGTGCGCAAAGCAACGCAGGTAGCGTTACCTGCATTTCTGTCATCGTGTTTGGCCTCCTGTGGATTAGTCAAGAAGATTGTCCCCGAACGCTTGAGAGGTGTGGTGGGAGCTCAGGACCCCAGGTTCATTGAAGCAGCCGAGCGATGGG
>WNWK01057798.1:0-10636 GCA_009830355.1 Cherax destructor
TTAGTAGAGTTAACTCAGACACTAACCGTTTGACTTCGAATAGATGGCATTAACCCAAAACTTAACATGCTGTAGCGCTATGCACGGTACAATTGCAGTATACTCATAGCAGAGCTGTCACGCAATAGCAAAGCCAATATGCACACACAAATAGCAGGGCTGACAGGCAATAACAAATCAAATTGCAGATACTCACAATAGCAGGCTGACCATAGCGAAGCAAATGCAAAGATGACACAAAATTCGTGAAGCGTTGGCAAAGCGTAGCAATGCCAGATAGCAAGCTATCTAGATACAAGACTAGCTCCTGCGCGAACTTCAACTCTAGGCTCAACTCCTGCTCTAAGTCTCCAAATTCAGCTCCAGGACAGGCTACCCATATTACAACCTCAGGTTCAATGGCCTGTTAACCTGAGTGTAAAAGGGAGCTTGGAGCAAAGAAACACAGTAGAAAATGCTTTGAATTTGTATTTCCTTCACCAAGCAGTTATGAATATAAAAGACTTTTGTCTTTTCCTTCACCAAGTAAATAGAAAAGGGCTTTTTACACATATGTACACTATATACAAAGGAGTAGTATTTAGTGCACGCCACAGTTGTCTAGGCTAAACAGCAGCCAAAAGACAGACAACTTTCCACAACCAGCTCTATGTAGGAATTCCAATGACAAACCACGAGTGGTATCCACGCTCACCTTTGTCATTGTTAAACCGCATTTTAAATTGGCTGAACCGAGTCGTTGATTTGATGATGGGGCCCCATCGCCAAACCCTTAACGATGGTTCGCTGGTTGGAGGGGAGCCTATGTGGGTGTGTTTAACATGCTCCGAATAAAGGTTACATACTCTTTGCATGCAACACCCTGCTGTCCGCATAAACGACAGGTTCGAACCTGCCCAACATATGTAACATATACCTGTGAGCGGAAACCAGACATCATTACATAAGATGGGATGGGCTGATGTAACGTCATTTTGACGGAATACGTCCCTCCAACATACCAGCGTAGGGCCCATTCAACCACGGTCCAACAGTCACAGCAGTGAACTATGCCATATTTCTGCATGACGTCAGAAACATCACTTTCTCCGCCTCAAATGGCACGTTTTCAATTTTATCCACTTGTAGTGGCAGACACATCACGTACACTACCTCTAGGCCTGCCAACACCTCCAGCCGTTTGTCCTGAAACTTATCCACGATCCTGTGGTATGCCCGAACAAGCAAATTTCACAAAGAGCCTCTGGGCCCTATTCAGTGCAATCCCATACAATTCTGAAGGTCCACGCCCAAAACATCGCGCAAAATTGCCGGCAGGACAACATCCACATTTGACGGTACACCACTCCTTGTAAGACTTCAATTCCAATGGTGTTAACCCCTCCTCCTGTAACCGTCCGCCATTTGTAGTGAAAATCAAATTTCACAATGCGGCCACCAGAGGACTCCACAAGCACCCGCACACAACCAGGGCTGGGCGTAGAATGAAAAAAGAGATTGGACAAATATATGTGTAGGAGGGGCTGGGTTTGTTTGGTGTCGTGAGTACGGGAATAAATTCTTGGGTAGTTTAAGGTTAGTGGTGGTTTTGATGCCACACTTAGCAACCAACTCTTTTATTTATCTTACGATTTCGTTCATTATTTTTATTTGGAATAAGCGTCCATGTCGTATAATCACACAAAGGCTCATTAAAAATCGGCCAACAAAGAAAACGATAAAAAAATATATAAAAATTGATCTGGCAGCGCTGAGCGCAGGCTGCCAAGAATGTGTGTACTAAAGTGTTTACTTCCTGGCAAAGTGTGTTTTGCATGTTACACACTATTTTTAAGTTAGTAAGTTTATTCAGGTATACACAAAGGGATGTTAGGAAGTATTTCTTCAGTCATAGAGTTGTCAGGAAGTGGAATAGTCTAGCAAGTGATGTAGTTGAGGCAAGAACCATACATAGCTTTAAGACGAGGTATGATGAAGCTCATGGAGCAGGGAGGACCTAGTGAAGAGGCGGGGCCAGGAGCTAAGTCTCGACCCCTGCAACCACAATTAGGTGAATACAGTTGCATAGATTATCATACATAGCATGTGTAGAGAACCTCCAGGATAACCCAAAAAGTCAGACAGTGACTTATTTCCATTGGGGTCCTTTCAATACCTTACTATTATACTATAAAGGATATATACTAGGAATAATGTAAAATGAGTTATTTAAATTTACATGTACGTTAGCTAAAAATACAAAATCATTCTCCTGCCTTTCTGTCGCGACATTCATTAGGTACCTTTCTGTCGCGACATTCATTAGGTACCTTTCTGTCGCTACATTCATTAGGTACCTTTTGGCTCTCTTCTTGAACTGGCACATGCTATGACTGACTTTGACACATGCCACTAACATGCCTCAGGGAAATGGCTATAATAATACCCGTTAGTGGTGGGGTTAGTTTTTAGTTTAATATATTTATTATGCATCCTATATCCATCCTGTGGGTGGTAGTCACCCCATACCCATTCTGTGGGTGGTAGTCACCCCATACCCATTCTGTGGGTGGTAGTCACCCCATACTCATCCTGTGAGTGGTAGTCACCCCATTCTCATCCTGTGGGTGGTAGTCACCCCATACTCATCCTGTGGGTGGTAGTCACCCCATACTCATCCTGTGGGTGGTAGTCACCCCATCCCATTCTGTGGGTAGTAGTCACCCCATACTCATCCTGTGGGTGGTAGTCACCCCATACTCATCCTGTGGGTGGTAGTCACCCCATACTCATTCTGTGGGTGGTAGTCACCCCATACTCATCCTGTGGGTGGTAGTCACCCCAAACTCATCCTGTGGGTGGTAGTCACCTCATACCCATTCTGTGGGTAGTAGTCACCCCATACTCATCCTGTGGGTGGTAGTCACCCCATACTATCCTGTGGGTGGTAGTCACCCCATACTCATCCTGTGGGTGGTAGTCACCCCATACTCATCCTGTGGGTGGTAGTCACCCCATACTCATTCTGTGGGTGGTAGTCACCCCATACTCATCCTGTGGGTGGTAGTCACCCCATACTCATCCTGTGGGTGGTAGTCACCCCATACCCATTCTGTGGAGAGTCACCCCATACTCATCCTGTGGGTGGTAGTCCCCATACTATCCTGTGGGTGGTAGTCACCCCATACTCATCCTGTGGGTGGTAGTCACCCCATACTCATTCTGTGGGTGGTAGTCACCCCATACTCATCCTGTGGGTGGTAGTCACCCCATACTCATCCTGTGGGTGGTAGTCCCCATACTCATTCTGTGGGTGGTAGTCACCCCATACTCATCATGTGAGTGGTAGTCACCCATACTCATCCTGTGGGTGGTAGTCACCCCATACTCATCATGTGAGTGGTAGTCACCCATACTCATCATGTGAGTGGTAGTCACCCCATACTCATCCTGTGGGTGGTAGTCACCCCATACTCATCATGTGGGTGGTAGTCACCCCATACTATCATGTGGGTGGTAGTCACATACCATCATGTGAGTGGTAGTCACCCCATACTTCATCCTGTGGGTGGTAGTCACCCCATACTCATCCTGTGGGTGGTAGTCACCCCATACTCATCCTGTGGGTGGTAGTCACCCCATACTCATCCTGTGGGTGGTAGTCACCCCATACTCATCCTGTGAGTGGTAGTCACCCCATACTCATCCTGTGAGTGGTAGTCACCCTATACTCATCCTGTGGGTGGTAGTCACCCCATACTCATCCTGTGGGTGGTAGTCACCCTATACTCATCCCGTGGGTGGTAGTCACCCCATACTCATCCTGTGGGTGGTAGTCACCCCATACTCATCCTGTGGGTGGTAGTCACCCCATACTCATCCTGTGGGTGGTAGTCACCATATACTCATTGTAAGTGTAATAGGTTTACAAAGCTAGTGTAGACAACCAGAAAACTATCAAGTTTCTCCATGATGAGGATAACTACGTTTTGTGCCTAATGATTCAACATTTATAGACAAACTTCTCGCTAAAAGAATATGCCAACATCAAACTCCGGCTGCCCCACCTAGGGCACCTAAAGTGCTCATTGTCATATACAACGTCAACAAGCACTTGGATCCTAAATATCTGGTGTCAGAGCAATTGCAAACCCTCGTCGACTTCCCAACGATCTGATATTAGCTGAGTGGACTGGCCAGGGACTTTGCCCGCTATATTCACTCCCGTGCTGCCCTCAACAGGCGCCATAACATTGCATTGTACAGACCTCCTCAACGTCGATGTTTAAGTGTCAACGTTGGGGCCACATTGCCAGGAAATGCCCAGCTAAGTCACACTGGTGTGCAGTGTGTGCCAATGCTCATTCTTCTGAACGGTGTTATGATTTGATCAAACAGCAACAGACTGTTGCTAAACGATGTATCAATTGTAAGACTTCCAGGAGTCACAGCAGCTCATGCTGACTGCAGTGTGAGGGCTGCCCACATCGCAGCCAACCAACCTCACCCTGCACCTCCCAGGCCCACCAGATACCTGGAGTCTGAATACTGGATCATGCCTGCCCTCAGACAATGGGGTTGAGCACTTCACCTGGGAAGCACATCAACAGAGCTCCATCACGTCTGCTGTCAATACCAGTCTAGCTGAGTCAGCTGACAGTCAGCCACCGAGCTCAGCTGACCGGGGTTTCACGTCTCCAGATGTTCCTAGTCTTGCTCGTGTGGAATACAACCTCAAGTCCCACATAGGACTACTGGAGAGACAGCAATTTCTCCTGAAGCAACAACTTGAGCAGCACAAAGAAAGATGTGTAGAGCATACCAATAGCAAGATTGTCACAAATTCTGAAAGCGAGTGTAAGGCTGATGAACAAGGTGGTGGTGGTGTCCTTAATTACGGCAATGACGAACCCAACAGCTGTGTTGATAACTATAGTGAGCATCATGCTGAGGGCAAGTTGCTGTCTATGATGTTAGTAATAGTTATGAGTGTAATATAAGTGGTGATGCCGAGTGTGTGAGGGCAGTGGTCTCCATAATGTTAGTAATAGTGATGGTCATATAAGTGGTGATGCCGAGTGTGATGAGGTTAACCACATTGACATTAATGTTGAATATAACTGCTGATAAATGTAATGAACACAATGTTTTATAGTGGTGTTGGTGATGACAGTTATAGTGATGTGTGTAATGCTAGTGGAGGAGGGAATGTGAGTGGTGGTGCCACCTATCATACATTCACACATGAACAGCGTCGTGCTCTGTGTAAACAAAGACTCCACGAGGCCTCACAACTGGTAGTGAACTTAAAATACTCATGGACCAGGGTAACACTGCTGACACTGATAATGTCTGCTCTTTATATGAAATTTTTTCATTATGCTGAGAAACTAAGCCAGATTCCAGGACTTCTATAATGGATCAGTCCTCGCATAAACTTAATATTTTAGCTGGAATATTGCATCACTTAGAAAAGACTTCCTGACCTTCATCATAAAGTAACCACCGAACCCATAGATATTGTGTGTCTACAAGAGTGCAGAGTCCCTGAAAATCCCAGCCCCCTAAATTTCCATCATTTGTTGCATATAACCTCAAATCTACTAACTCTTGTGTTCTATATATTAAAAAATAACTTCCCCATCAACTTCTCACACATAAGAAAACAGAGAGGCTACAATATCATGGTGTTAGGATTTATATTGGGAACTCTGCTCTCAACATATTTAACTTGTATGCTCCTGCTGATAAGTTCAATTACTTGGAGCTCCCAACTTGGGCTCAGTCTGAGCCTACTCTTATCATTGGAGATTATAATGCAAGACACAAAAGCATTGGAAGCTCACAGTTTGGTAATCGTAATGGTAACCAACTGTTGTCACTGTTAAATAGTCATGATAATGTGCAAATTGTAGGTGACCTTGAATCCACACATATCTATGGAGGCATCCTTGATCTGTGCCTTGGCTTCAACATTACTTCTGCCAGCTGTGAGTCTACCATTGTATCAGATATATCATCAGACCATTTCCCAAGGCTAACCTCACTAGATATAGGTAATACTATCCTTCCTGGTGGAATATTCAAACGGAAACGTTTTAATCCTAATTTTGTCCGATCGTTTTCCCCGGGCGGGGAAAAATATTAGGGACGTGTTTCCATGGGACCTCGGTCCCTGTTTACCCATCAGTATAAAATGGGTACCTGGGTTTAGTCGACTAGTATGGGTGGCATCCGGGACAAAACTAACCTAATTTTTGGGAAATGCTCAGCATAACAATGGGATTTTTTATATAGTATCATGTACTGGTAGAAAAAAAAGATATACTTTATTATTATATTATTAATCAACACCAATTGAACAGGTTATGGAGAAGTACATTTTAATATTTCTATTTCCCATACTAGGTAACTGAAGTGATTAATTAGATTTATAATAATGAGGTAGTACAAAAATATTACAAGTTGCATCGAACCATGCCTACCCCCTTCTAGGGCAGGGTAGGTCCCCTGAGCCAAAAGCTTGCTTTCACCTGCGGTTCCAAGGACTGCTCTTCTCATTAGCTCCCCTGGGGGGGAAGATGGCAGACCACAGATGGGCCTAGCTTCTCCTACGGGCCCCGTGAGGGGGGGAATGTGGGTTTAGGCCGGGGACGTTGGTCCCACAGATGGGAGGTCCCGGGACCCCCCTCCCATCCGACGTTAGTCTGAGATACCCCCCAAGAAAGGGAACCAAGGCCGGGCCACCACTTGGACAAGGCCCGGGCCGGGAAAGTCCTGGGAATCAACAAGAAGAAGAAGAACAATATTGCATTTAGAAAAATTTAGTGATGATAATGAAAGTCTCGGCATGATAATGTTTCTATTAAAGCTCCTATATTGGGGCTATCTTAGGCAAACAAGGGCTAACAAGATTTGTTAGGCAAAGAATTATGTTTAAGACATTTGTGTGAGTGTAAGTGTAAATTAGGAAATTAGAGTAAGTCTATTTTGTTTTGGATGTGTGCATGATACAAATAAGACAATAGGTGGTTTTGATATAGTTATTGATGATGGGGTGTGTAAAGGGAGATAAGATGTTTTTAAGGTAGTTTTGAAAATGGTGGTTGATCTGTGGTTCTAGGTTTTCAGGCAGGTAGTTCCAGATTTTTAGGCCCTTTTATGTACATTGAATTTTTTTATAGATTTAGTCGGCACACGGGAATTCTTTGGGGTTTTTTTGCCTGGTGTTGTGCCTGTGGGTCCTGTCAAACTATCAAGAAAGTGTTTTAGTTCAGGGCTAATATTGGAATTTAGGTTTTGTAAATGTAGGTTAACAGTAAGTGTGGATGTTCGAACAGTGAGTAAGTTTAGGTTTTTTTGAGTTTGGGGAGGGGGGCTGCCTAGTATTAAATTGGGTGATAATTCTTTGCGGCTTTTTGTTGGGTTATTATTGGCTTTAGTGGGTAATTGTTTTTGATCCCCAACACAAATAGCATAGGTGAGGTAGGGATAGATGAGTGAGTAGTATAGTGGAGTAGGGCTGATTGTGGTACATAATACCGTATCTAAGAGAGGATCCACACAGTTTTGGACACTTTCTTTGTTATGTGTTGGATATGAGTGCTGAATTTCAGGTTGCTGTCGAGGTGTAGGCCAAAATTTGCCCTCATTATGTTTATCAATAAAGTGTTGTTGATCTTAATGTTCAGTTGTGCAACACCTGCTCTGTTATCATGATATAGAAGGTTTTGTCAGTATCACCAGAAATTTAAGATAAGATATCAGGTACATAAAAGATAAGATTTGTTGAGATTTTTAACCCTCAAATTTTTTTAAATCCAAATTTTTAACCCTCAAGATTTTTGACCCTCAAGATTTTTAAAACCCCCAAGATTTTTGACCCTCAAGATTTTTAACCCTCAAAATTTTAACTCTCAAGATTTTTAATCCTCAAAGATTTTGTTAAGTTACACCATGAATTAAGGAAAGATCCTGGATTTTACCTTACGAAACAGACAAAAAAACAAATGCGATAGTAATTATGGATAATATAGATTATAGTGGAAAAATAAACATGTTATTAAGAGAGGGGAACTTACGAGCCTCTTAATGCAACTCCCGGGTATGTCATGACCTTAGCTGCCCAGGGACCCCGCCTGAAAGGAAACGACGCTACCCAGAAACCAGAGAATTTTAATTGAACAACATTTTGTTAGACGAAAAGATGAACGAACAGATCTAAAATATGGGACAAAAGGGGGAACAACAACAGGTGGTTTCCCACTCGGCCCCATAACGGAAGGGGTACTTCATGGAGAAGGAAAATCCTGTTGATAATGATATTGGAACAAAAATCGTATTAAATTTAGATTTTAAGTTGGGATATTGCATCACTTGGGAAGTGATTTCCCCGACCTTCACCATAAAGTAACTACTGAACCCATTGATATTGTGTCTACAAGAGTGCAGAGTCCTGAAAAATCCCAGCCCACTAAATTGCCATCATTTGTTGCATATAACCCCCAAGTCTACTAACTCTTGTGTTCATATATTAAAAATAACTTCCCCATCAACCTCACACTAAGAAAACAGAGGCACTACAATACCACGATTTATATTGGGAACTCTGCTCTCAACATATTTAATTTGTATGCTCCTGCTCATAAGTTCAATTTACTTGGGGCTCCCAACTTTGCCAGTCTGAGCCTACTCTTATAATTGGAGATTATAATGCAAGACACAAAAGCATTGGGAAACTCACAGTTTGGTAATCGTAATGGTAACCAACCGTTGTCACTGTTAAATAGTCATGATAATGTGCAAATTTAGGTGTATACCTGGAGAGAGTTCCATGGGTCATCGCCCCTGCGGCCCGGGGCTGTGACCAGGCCTCATGTTGGACCAGAGCCTGATCAACCAGGCTGTTACTGCTGGGCCGCACCAAGTCCAACGAAAAAACCCGCCTGGCTGGTCAGGTACCGACTTTAGGTGCCTGTCCAGTGCCTGCTTGAAGACAGCCAGGGGTTTGTTAGTAATCCCCCTGATGTATGCTGGGAGGCAGTTGAACAGTTTTGGGGCCCCCCTGACACTTATTGTGTTGTCTCCCCCAACGTGCTAGTGGCACCCCCTTTCCACTGGGGATGTTACATGTCTGCCGAGTCTTTTGCTTTCGTAGGGAGTGACTCTCGTGTGCAAGTTTGGTACAACCCTCTAGAATTTTCCACGGTATATAATAATGTTCTCTCCCGCCTGCGTTCTAGAGAGTACAGGTTTAGAAACTTCGCGTTCCCAGTAATTGAGGTGGTTTATCGCAGTTATGTGCCGTAAAGGGGTTCTCTGTACATTTTCAAGGTCAGCAATTTCACCTGCCTTGAAAGGTGCAGTTAGTGTGCAGCAATATCCCAGCCTAGATAGAACAAGCGACCTGAAATGTGTCAACATGGCTTGGCATCCCAGGTTTTGAAGGTTTCATTTCCATCCTGTCATTTTCAGGATCGTGCTCGGTGTTATGGTCCTTGAAGGTGAGATCCTCTGACATGATCACTCCGGTCTTTGACATTAGTTTTTCCTCTATTGTGTGGTTTTAACTTGTTTTGTACTCTGATGAGATTTTAATTTCCCACGTTTTCCATATCTGATAATTGAAATTTATCATTATTGAACTTCATATTTGTTTTCTGCAGCCCATTTAAAAGATTTGGTTTATGTCTGCTTGAGTCTTGCAATGTCTTCAATGGTGGACACTGTCATGCAGATTCGGGGGTCATCTGCAAAGAAACACTGCACTGTGGCTTATATCCCTGTCTATGTCCGATATGAGGATGAGGAACAGGATGGGAGCAAGACAGCCTTGTGGAACAGAGCTTTTCACTGTAGGGCCCAGACTTTACTCTGTTGACTACTCTTTTGTGTTCTACTTGTTGGAAATTATAGATCCATCTACCAACTTTTCCTTTATTCCTTTATCACGCATTTTTGTGCTATTATACCATGGTCACTCTTGTCAAAAGGGTTTTGCAAAGTCTGTGTATATAACATCTGCATTCTGTTTGTCTTCTAGGCATCCAGGACCTTGTCGTAGTGGTCCAGTAGTTGGGACAGACAGGAGCGACCTGCTCTAAACCCATGCTGCCCTGGGTTGTGTAATTGATGGGATCTAGATGAGTGGCGATCTTGCTTCTTAGAACCCTTTCAAAGATTTTTATGATATGGGACGTTAGCGCTATTGGTCTGTAGTTCTTTGCTATTGCTTTACTGCCGCCTTTGTGGAGTGGGGCTATGTCTGTTGTTTTTAGGAACTGCAGGACAACCACAGTGTCCATGCTCCCTCTCCATAGGATGTTAAAAAACACGTGATAGGGGGTTCTTGCAGTTCTTGATGAACAGGGTTCCAATGAGTCTGGGCCTGGGCGGAGTGCATGGATTCATTTTTTGCCTTTTCAAAGTCATTTGGGTCAGGGTGATGTCAGATGGCATGCGTCTGCCAAGTTCTGTGGCACTCTCCATAAAAAAATTTAGTTCTTTTGACTTTCAGTCTGGTTAGCGGATCGCTAAAAACTGAGTTAGTTAGTTTGATATCTTTATTATGCCCCATACTCATCCTGTGGGCGGTAGTCAAAAGATTACAGAGGCATAATGGGTCCAGGGGCTGGGCCTCAAGTTTGATGGCTGAGCA
>WNWK01057799.1:0-10635 GCA_009830355.1 Cherax destructor
GTTGTTGTTTTGTTGCAGGTGGTGGTGGTGTTGTTGCGGGGTGGTGGTGGGGAGGGGGGGTGTGGGGGAGGGGTGGAGTGTTGTGTTTACACATTAACTCCTTTAGTAAACACTGACATATGTATATATATATATATATATATATGTTTTATCTTTTTACCCTTTTATTCGCAAATTTTTCAATGTTTTTTGTCTTGAAATTGTTTTATATAAAAGATAAGGGTAGGGGAAGGGATATTCAAACTTCAGAAAGAAATCTAAATATTTTCCTTGAAGACTTTTATCCACTTCTCCGAGGCTATGGGACCCACAATGTACACCAGAGGTGGACCCCATCCTATATATATATATATATACATACATTGGAAGATGAAATGATCGTATCGTCACACAGACACATATAGGGGAGCCAGGAGCTGTGAATCGACCCTGCCAGGGTGCCGGCTGGGCTGGTAGCGCATTCTGCTCACACACTGAGGTCCGGGGGTTCGATCCCCGGTACCAGAGGAAACATTAGGACGGTGTTTCCTTAACACTGTTCACCTAGCAGTAAGTAGGTACCTAGGTGTTAGTCACCTTAGACTTGCTGTTACTGTTCACCTAGCAGTAAGTAGGTACCTGGGTGTTAGTCACTTTACACCTGCTGTCAGTGTTCACCTAGCGGTAAGTAGGTACCTGGGAGTTAGTCACCTTACACCTGCTGTCAGTGTTCACCTAGCAGTGTAGGCAACCTGGGTTAGTGACTGGTGTGGTGGCATCCTGGGAACAAAATTAACCTAAGTTATGGAAATGCTCTACATAACCAGGAACTTTCTATAGTATGTCATTGGTGCATATATGGTCTGAATAAGTTGCATCATGACTGCTAGAAATCAACATTATTAATTAGGGTCAAAAGAGAGGCATATATAGGCGAATCAAAAGAGGAGAGGGGCAATTAGGTAATCAATATATTCGTTAAAGAGAGAAATAAAAAAGGGAATAAGAAAAGCAAAACGAGACTAGAGGTTAAAGTTGGAGAGAATCGAAGACTAACCCAAAAGGATTTTTTTCAGGTATACAGAAGTAAGATTAGGGACAAGATAGGCCCACTTAAAAGTTACTCAGGTCAGCTCACCGTCAGTGATAAGGAAATGTGTAGAATTTTAACACTTATTTCCTCTCAGTTTTTACACAGGAAGATACTAACGATATTCCAGAAATAATAAATTAGGGAGAACAGACGATAGTAAACTATACACGATTAGGGTCACAAGACATGGTCCTTAGACAAATAGATAAATTAAAACCTAACAAATCCCCAGGCCCTGATGAACTGATGCAAGGGTTCAAAGAATGTAAAGAGGAGCTTAGCAAACCATGGCTAATCTTTTCAATATATCACTGCAAACTGGCATGGTGCCAGATAAGTAGAAAATGGCAATGTAATACCATTTTCAAAGCAGGTGACAGATCCTTAGTTCGAACTATAGACCAAAAGCTAACCTCCATAGTGGGAAAATTTATGGAATCAATAATTGCCAGACAATTGCAGCCATCTTGAAAACATAAATTAATCAACGAACCCAGACGGTTTTACAAAAGGGCGTTCTCGCCTTACAAATTTAATAACTTTTTTCACTAAGGTGTTTGAGGAGGTAGATCATGGTAATGAATAAGGGCTTTGATAGAGTCCCACATCCAGAGACTATTGAGGAAATTAAAGCACACGGAATAGGAGGAGAAATTTTTTCCTGATAGAGGCATGGCTGACAAATAGGCAGAGAGTTTGCATAAATGGAGAGAAATCAGAGTGGGGAAGCGTCACGAGCGGTGTTCCACAGGGGTCGGTATTGGGCCTCTTGTTGTTCACAATCTACATAAACGACATAGATGAGGGAATAAATAGGACATAAGCAAGTTTGCGATGACACCAAAATAGGCCGTCCAATTCATTCAAATGAGGACATTAGAGCACTCCAGGAAGATTTGAATAGACTCATGCAGTGGTCGGAGAAGTGGCAGATGCAGTTTAATATAGATAAATGCAAAGTTCTAAATATTGGACAGGACAATAACCATGCCACATATAAACTAAATAATGTAGATCTTAATTCTACTGATTGCGAAAAGGATTTAGGAGTTCTGGTTAGCAGTAATCTGAAACCAAGACAGCAGTGCATAAGTGTTCGCAATAAAGCGAACAGAATCCTTGGCTTCGTATCAAGAAGCATAAATAATAGGAGATCCTCAGGTTGTTCTTCAATTCTATATATCCTTGGTTAGGCCTCATCTAGATTATGCTGCACAGTTTTGGTCACCGTATTACAGAATGGATATAAATGCTCTGGAAAACGTACAAAGGAGGATAACTAAGTTGATCCCATGTATCAGAAATCTTGCCTATGAGGATAGACTGAGGGCCCTGAATCTGCACTCTCTAGAAAGGCGTAGAATTAGGGGGGATATGATTGAGGTGTATAAATGGAAAACAGGAATAAATAAAGGGGATGTAAATAGCGTGCTGAAAATATCTAGTATTGACAGGACACGCAGCAATGGCTTTAAGTTGGATAAATTCAGATTCAGGAAGGATATAGGAAAGCATTGGTTTGGTAATAGAGTTGTGGATGAGTGGAACAAACTCCCGAGTACAGTTATAGAGGCTAAAGCGTTGTGTAGTTTTAAAAATAGGCTAGATAAATATATGAGTGGGTGCGGGTGGGTGTGAGTTGGTCCTGACTAGCTTGTGCTACTAGGTCAGATGCCGTGCTCCTTCCTTAAGTGAATGTAACCTGACCTGGCTGGGTCGGGGCATTGGCTTAAGCCGGTGGGAGACTTGGACCTGCCTCGCATGGGCCAGTAGGCCTGCTGCAGTGTTCCTTCTTTCTTATGTTCTTATGTTTGTACTCACGTACGTACACACTAACAAACTGCACATTACTTGCTTCAGGCAGGTGTTGAGACTATGACAGGTGTTGAGACTATGACAGGTGTTGAGACTATGACAGGTGTTGAGACTATGACAGGTGTTGAGACTATGACAGGTGTTGAGACTATGACAGGTGTTGAGACTATGACAGGTGTTGAGACTATGACAGGTGTTGAGACTATGACAGGTGTTGAGACTATGACAGGTGTTGAGACTATGACAGGTTGAGACTGAGTGTGAGACTATGACAGGTGTTGAGACTATGACAGGTGTTGAGACTATGACAGGTGTTGAGACTATGACAGGTGTCACCAATACTTGTTATGCACTGGACAGGGCCGTCAGTTTGACAGTCACAAGACCCTTGCTACCAACACTATTTCAACGTCTTTAAACATAGATAACGTTAGTCAGACGACGTTACTGGCTGAGAGTATAGTGTGGGTGTAGTGTAAGGTGTGTGTAGGTGTAGTGAGAGGGGGTCTTAGGTGTAAGTAGGTGAAAAACAGAGGTAGGTACTTTGGTGAGCAGGCGCGCTGGGTTTAAATTATATAGGGGCATTCTGGGTGTGTGGGTATATTATCTTGGGCACTAGAGCTCTGAACTACACACTACACTGTACACAGACACCTAGTACCCAGCATTCTGGGTATGTGGGTATATTATCTTGGGCACCACAGCTCTGAACTACACACTACACTGTACACAGACACCCAGTACCCAGCATTCTGGGTATGTGGGTATATTATCTTGGCACCACATCTCTGAACTACACTACACTGTACACAGACACCTAGTACCCAGCATTCTGGGTATGTGGGTATATTATCTTGGGCACCACAGCTCTGAACTACACACTACACTGTACACAGACACCTAGTACCCAGCATTCTGGGTATGTGGGTATATTATCTTGGGCACCACAGCTCTGAACTACACACTACACTGTACACAGACACCCAGTACCCAGCATTCTGGGTATGTGGGTATATTATCTTGGGCACCACATCTCTGAACTACACTACACTGTACACAGACACCTAGTACCCAGCATTCTGGGTATGTGGGTATATTATCTTGGGCACCACAGCTCTGAACTACACACTACACTGTACACAGACACCTAGTACCCAGCATTCTGGGTATGTGGGTATATTATCTTGGGCACCACAGCTCTGAACTACACAGTACACAGACACCTAGTACCCAGCATTCTGCGTATGTGGGTATATTATCTTGGGCACCACAGCTCTGAACTACACTACACTGTACACAGACACCCAGTACCCAGCATTCTGGGTATGTGGGTATATTATCTTGGGCACCACAGCTCTGAACTACACAGTACACAGATACCTAGTACCCAGCATTCTGGGTATGTGGGTATATTATCTTCGGCACCACAGCTCTGAACTACACACTACACTACACAGACACCCAGTACCCAGCATTCTTGGTGTGTGGGTATATTATCTGGGGCACCACAACTCTGAACTACACACTACACTGTACACAAGCACTCCCTTGTGCCCAGCCTCTTGTACCCGTCGCTAGAGGTCGTCAACTGGGTATCCGAGTGTGGGTATCAGGCAGGAGAGGAGGAGTGGGCATTACCACAGCCTTGGAAGTAAGTTTGAAGACAGGGCCCTACCCAGATGCCAATCTACCCACCACAACACATATTTACAAGCAATATCGTACCCTGGGCGCCTAGCTGATAGCCTCCCCTGGCTCACCTACACTTGGGGAGTCAGTTGGTGAGGGTAGGAGGTGGGCAGAAGGCTGACAGCACTAGCTATAAACCACCATAAGACTGACAACACTCTTCCGTTTGTGCTATGGGTCACGTGATCACCCCAGGCGCGCAGTGAGGGTATAGAGGGAGAGAGACTATCCACACACAACTATCCAGTACTATCCACACACAACTATCCAGTACTATCCACACAACTATCAGACTATCACACAACTATCAGTACTATCCACACAACTATCAGTACTATCCACACACTATCAGTACTATCACACAACTATCCAGTACTATCCACACACAACTATCCAGTACTATCCACACACAACTATCCAGTACTATCCACACACAACTATCCAGTACTATCCACACACAACTATCCAGTACTATCCACACACAACTATCCAGTACTATCCAGCCTCTTGATACAAGCATGACAAAGCAGAAGGTTCTCTCCCTTCCCTTCAGTCAGCCACACAGTCAGTTACAGTCAGTCAGTCACACAGTTAGAGTCAGTCAGTCACACAGTTACAGTCAGTCAGTCACACAGTTAGAGTCAGTCAGTCACACAGAGTCAGTCAGTCACACAGTTAGAGTCAGTCAGTCACACAGTTACAGTCAGTCACACAGTTACAGTCAGTCACACAGTTACAGTCAGTCAGTCACATAGTTACAGTTAGTCAGTCACACAGCTACAGTCAGTCAGTCACATAGTTACAGTCAGTCACACAGTTACAGTCAGTCAGTCACATAGTTACAGTTAGTCAGTCACATAGTTACAGTCAATCAGTCACACAGTTACAGTCAGTCAGTCACACAGTTATAGTCAGTCAGTCAGTCACACAGTCAGTTACAGTCAGTCAGTCACACAGTCAGTTACAGTCAGTCAGTCACACAGTCAGTTACAGTCAGTCAGTTACATTCAAGTCACACAGTCAGTTACAGTCAGTCACACAGTCAGTTACAGTCAGTCACACAGTCAGTTACAGTCAGTCACACAGTCAGTTACAGTCAGTCAGTTACAGTCAGTCAGTCACACAGTCAGTTACAGTCAGTTACAGTCAGTCAGTCACACAGTCAGTTACAGTCAGTCACACAGTCAGCTACAGTTAGTCACACAGTCAGTTACAGTCAGTCAGTCAGTCACACAGTCAGTTACAGTCAGTCAGTCACACAGTCAGTTACAGTCAGTCACACAGTCAGTTACAGTCAGTCACACAGTCAGTCACAGTCAGTCACACAGTAAGTCACACAGTCAGTCACACAGTCAGTCACACAGTCAGTTACAGTCAGTTACAGTCAGTCAGTCAGTCACACAGTCAGTTACAGTCAGTCAGTCACACAGTCAGTCACACAGTCAGTTACAGTCAGTCAGTTACAGTCAGTCAGTCACACAGTCAGTCACACAGTCAGTTACAGTCAGTCACACAATCAGTTACAGTCAGTCACACAGTCAGTTACAGTCAGTCACACAGTCAGTCACACAGTCAGTTACAGTCAGTTACAGTCAGTCAGTCACACAGTCAGTTACAGTCAGTCAGTTACAGTCAGTCAGTTGCAAATAGTCACACAGTCGTTACAGTCAGTCAGTCATACAGTCGTTACAGCAGTCAGTCACACAGTCAGTTACAGCAGTCAGTCACACAGTAGTCACAGTAAGTTACAGTCAGTCAGTCACACAGTCAGTACACAGTGTTACGTCAGTCAGTCACACAGTTGTCTCACAGTCGTCACATAGTCAGTTCAGTCCAGTCAGTTACAGTCAGTCGTTACAGTCAGCATAGTTGACAGTCAGTCAGTCACACAGACAGTCAGTTACATTCAGTCAGTCACACAGACAGTCAGTTACAGTCAGTCAGTCACACAGACAGTCAGTTACAGTCGTCAGTCGTACGACAGTGTGTACTGATCAGTCGTCACTGACAGTGTTCAGTCTACAGTCAGTCACAGTCACTGTCAGTCGCAGTCACTGTCAGTCAGTCACACAGAGTCAGTTAATTCGTCACGTCACTGACAGTCGGTTGACAGTGTCACGTCAACAGACAGTCGTTACAGCAGTCAGTCACACGAATGTCATTACAGTCAGTCGTCACACGACAGTCAGTTCAGTCAGTACAGTCCTGTGTCACAGTCACTGCAGTCAAGTTGTCGACATGTTGTCAGCTGATCATGTCTAGTCACTGTCAGCAGTTGTTCGCAAGTACTGTCAGTCAGTCACTGTCAGTCAGTCACTGTGCGATATTTCCTTTGTATTTAATTCGACATTTCCTGTTGACAGTGTTGTACTGACAGTGTTGTACTGACAGTGTTGTACTGACAGTGTTGTACTGACAGTGTTGTACTGACAGTGTTGTACTGACAGTGTTGTTCTGACAGTGTTGTACTGACAGTGTTGTACTGACAGTGTTGTTCTCACAGTGTTGTACTGACAGTGTTGTACTGACAGTGTTGTACTGACAGTGTTGTACTGACAGTGTTGTACTGACAGTGTTGTACTGACAGTGTTGTACTGACAGTGTTGTCCTGACAGTGTTGTACTGACAGTGTTGTTCTGACAGTGTTTTACTGACAGTGTTGTACTGGCAGTGTTGTACTGACAGTGTTGTACTGACAGTGTTGTACTGACAGTGTTGTACTGACAGTGTTGTACTGACAGTGTTGTACTGAGAGTGCTGTACTGACAGTGTTGTTCTGACAGTGTTGTACTGACAGTGTTGTACTGACAGTGTTGTACTGACAGTGTTGTAATGACAGTGTTGTTCTGACAGTGTTGTTCTGACAGTGTTGTACTGACAGTGTTGTACTGACAGTGTTGTACTGACAGTGTTGTACTGAGTGTTGTACTGACAGTGTTGTTCTGACAGTGTTGTACTGACAGTGTTGTACTGACAGTGTTGTACTGACAGTGTTGTACTGACAGTGTTGTACTGACAGTGTTGTTCGGACAGTGTTGTTCTGACAGTGTTGTACTGACAGTGTAGTACTGAGTGTTATACTGACAGTGTTGTTCTGAAAGTGTTGTTCTGACAGTGTTGTACTGACAGTGTTGTACTGAGTGTTGTACTGACAGTGTTGTACTGAGTGTTGTACTGACAGTGTTGTTCTGACAGTGTTGTACTGACAGTGTTGTTCTGACAGTGTTGGTCTGACAGTGTTGTTCTGACAGTGTTGTACTGACAGTGTTGTACTGACAGTGTTGTACTGACAGTGTTGTTCTGACAGTGTTGTAATGACAGTGTTGTTCTGACAGTGTTGTACTGGTAGTCTTCAAGACCCCTGGTAGTCTTCAAGACCCCTGGTTGTCTTCAAGACCCTTGGTTGTCTTCAAGACCCCTGGTAGTCTTCAAGACCCCTGGTTGTCTTCAAGACCCCTGGCTGTCTTCAAGACCCCTTGTTGTCTTCAAGACCCCTGGCTGTCTTCAAGACCCCTGGCTGTCTTCAAGACCCCTGGCTGTCTTCAAGACCCCTTGTTGTCTTCAAGACCCCTTGTTGTCTTCAAGACCCCTGGTTGTCTTCAAGACCCTGGCTGTCTTCAAGACCCCTGGTTGTCTTCAAGACCTCTGGTTGTCTTCAAGACCCCTGGCTGTCTTCAAGACCCCTGGCTGTCTTCAAGACCCCTTGTTGTCTTCAAGACCTCTGGTTGTCTTCAAGACCCCTGGCTGTCTTCAAGACCGATGGCTGTCTTCAAGACCCCTTGTTGTCTATAAGACCCCTGGCTGTCTTCAAGACCCCTTGTTGTCTTCAAGACCTCTGGTTGTCTTCAAGACCCCTGGCTGTCTTCAAGACCCCTGGTTGTCTTCAAGACCCCTGGTTGTCTTCAAGACCTCTGGTTGTCTTCAAGACCCCTGGTTGTCTTCAAGACCTCTGGTTGTCTTCAAGACCTCTGGTTGTCTTCAAGACCTCTGGTTGTCTTCAAGACCCCTTGTTGTCTTCAAGACTCCTGGTTGTCTTCAAGACCCCTGGCTGTCTTCAAGACCCCTGGTTGTCTTCAAGACCTCTGGTTGTCTTCAAGACCCCTGGCTGTCTTCAAGACCCCTGGCTGTCTTCAAGACCCCTGGCTGTCTTCAAGACCCCTTGTTGTCTTCAAGACCTCTGGTTGTCTTCAAGACCCCTGGCTGTCTTCAAGACCCCTTGTTGTCTTCAAGACCCCTTGTTGTCTTCAAGACTCCTGGTTGTCTTGAAGACCCCTGGTTGTCTTCAAGACCTCTGGTTGTCTTCAAGACCACTGGTTGTCTTCAAGACCCCTGGTTGTCTTCAAGACCCCTTGTTGTCTTCAAGACCCCTGGTTGTCTTCAAGACCCCTGGTTGTCTTCAAGACCTCTGGTTGTCTTCAAGACCCCTGGTTGTCTTCAAGACCTCTGGTTGTCTTCAAGACCCCTTGTTGTCTTCAAGACCCCTGGTTGTATTCAAGACCCCTGGTAGTCTTCAAGACCCCTGGTAGTCTTCAAGACCCCTGGCTGTCTTCAAGACCCCTGGCTGTCTTCAAGACCCGTGGCTGTTTTCAAGACCCCTGGTAGTCTTCAATACCCCTGGCTCTCTTCAAGACCCCTTGTAGTCTTCAAGACCCCTTGTTGTCTTCAAGACCCCTGGTTGTCTTCAAGACCCCTGGTAGTCTTCAAGACCCCTGGCTGTCTTCAAGACCCCTGGCTGTCTTCAAGACCCCTGGTAGTCTTCAAGACCCCTGGCTGTCTTCAAGACCCCTTGTAGTCTTCAAGACCCCTGGCTGTCTTCAAGACCCCTGGTTGTCTTCAAGACCCCTGGTTGTCTTCAAGACCCCTGGGGTCAGTATTGGGCCCCTTGTTGTTCACAGTCTACATAAACGACATAGATGAGGGAATAAATAGCGACATAAGCAAATTTGCCGATGACACCAAAATAGGCCGTCCAATCCATTCTGGTGAGAACATTAGAGCACTCCAGGAAGATTTGAATAGACTGATGCAGTGGTCGGAGAGGTGGCAGATGCAGTTTAATATAGATAAATGCAAAGTTCTAAATATTGGACAAGACAATAACCATACCACATATAAACTAAATAATGTAGATCTTAATACTACTGATTGCAAAAAGGATTTAGGAGTTCTGGTTAGCAGTAATCTAAAACCAAGACAGCAGTGCATAAGTGTTCGCAATAAAGCGAACAGAATCCTTGGCTTCATATCAAGAAGCATAAATAATAGGAGTCCTCAGGTTGTTCTTCAACTCTATATATCCTTGGTTAGGCCTCATCTAGATTATGCTGCACAGTTTTGGTCACCGTATTACAGAATGGATATAAATGCACTGGAAAACGTACAAAGGAGGATGTTAAGTTGATCCATGTATCAGAAATCTTGCCTATGAGGATAGACTGAGGGCCCTGAATGTGCACTCTTTAGAAAGGCGTAGAATTAGGGGGATATGATTGAGGTGTATACATGTATTGCGACCCCAGAATTGGGTCACAATGTAAATACATGTTTATATAAATTTATTATGTATATTTCCATTTTCTATAATTTTATCCTCTTTAAGGGGCTCCTTGACGTGGTAAAGAGGCTATCGGTCTGAGGAATTGGACCTTTTGGTCTTCTTCCTCAGACCGAACCTAATACCCCAATCCCCCTCCCTTTTCCCATCTCCCCATCCTCCCTTTTCCCTTTCCTCCTCCTCCCTCCCTCATCCCTCCCTTATTTCCTTCCCAGTTTTACCCTGGGAGCTTCTCTCCTCAGGCATTCTAGTTCCTAGGTAGGGGACAGAATGGATATAAATGCACTGAAAACGTACAAAGGAGGATGACTAAGTTGATCCCATGTATCAGAAATCTTGCCTATGAGGATAGACTGAGGCCCTGAATGTGCACTCTTTAGAAGCGTAAATTAGGGGGATATGATTGAGGTGTATACATGTGTGCGACCCCAGAATTGGTCACAATGTAAATACATGTTTATATAAATTTATTATGTATATTTCCATTTTCTATAATTTTATCCTC